>JARYGA010058647.1:0-80372 GCA_030545235.1 Helianthus tuberosus | reverse complement strand
CAGAATTTATGTTGAATTTCTGATGACATCATTAGAATGGGACTTTGACTTACAAGAAATAGAGGATGCAGATGAAGAAAGCTGATTGGACCTTTTACAAAATGGGGTCCACAAAGATGAAAAGGTGTCATATAACCGATAGTTTTCTCCAATCAAAATTCAGTTTAACATTTTTGTGAAGGAATGATTGAAGAAACTACAAGTTGAAAGGGCATAACCACGATTACACGATCAACCGTCATTAATATCTTGATACCCATGATCCAACGGTTACATTCTGAACCAAAACTCACATCACACGATCTAACAGTAATAAAGATAATTAATGATCTTTTAACCGCCATTACATGGCACGTTCCATATCCCCTCAACTCCATAAACCCACAATTCTCTGCTGAAACCCTCACTATATAACTCACACTTAGCAGAAATTCAAAAATCACTCACCTTCTTCACAAAAACTTTAAACCAAAACATCCCCTGTTCCTCACTCAAAATCCAAAAATCCCTAAATTTCAAACCCTAATTCACAAAATTCAACAATGGCAGAAGTGAACCTCAACATCCCAATTGTTCAACATGAAGTACCTTTTATAGAAGACACAGAATTTCTACCAATGAAAGAAAACAATCTGCTGATGAATAAAGAGCATTCGGAATATGATGTAAGATGTCAACTTCTGGTAGAATATCTTATGAAATGTCCAATCTCAGGAGCACTAACAAAAGGAAGAGAAGTACCAGAAAAGTTACTACAACAATTTGTTCACACTTTTAATGAAGATGAAGAAAATCAGGTCTCTGCTCATATATGGGGAAATGTTTTTGTAACATTAACTCTTGCAAGGGTAAGAGAATGGCTTGAACTTCCAGTTCTTGAAAGTTACATTGAAGCACCAAGCAGAGAAAAATTGATAAGCTTTATCATTAAGCTTGGTTACAAGAAAAGGGATATCAACAAAATTGGAGCAATAAGAAGAAATGAAAAGCCAGCCATCTGGCAAGTGATGATGGAATTGTTAAACAAATGTCTCACATCAAAGATATGAGGAACTGATCAAGTCAGTCAAGCTATTCTGACAATCATGCATGGACTCATAACTGGGTATGGAACAGAAATTTTTAACCTACTCAAAAGATCAATCCTCACCAGAAATGGAAGAATAACCTCACATCTGCCATATCCAAGGTTAATCTCAATTTTTATTTCTGAAACATTTGCTGAAAGAGACATAGAAATTCCAATTTTGGAAGATATTTGGAGTTCAAATACCATGAAGGCCTGGAGTTCCAATCATGGATGGGAATCTGACAAAGATATCCCTGAGTTACCAGAAAGCATGCTATGCCTCATTGCACCAGACTCACAGTACAGAATACAACATGAAGAACTTCTGACCAAATCAGACACTCCAACAGAAGAACCTAGCAAAGAAGTTGTTAACTGTTCTTCATCACCAGAAGAAGAAGAAGTTGAGAAGTCCTGGTCATCAGAAACAGAGGTTGCACGAGGAGAAGGAGTTCTGGAGTACCTAACTCACCAGAAAACAAGACAGAACATGCTAAGAGTCAACAGATTCATGAAGGAGGAATTCATCATGAATTTGATATTCATCAAGAGAAAGAACATGAACACTATGCAGAATCACACATTGCTGGAGGAACTCATGAAGATGCTGAAGAACAACATTATGAAGAAACTCACTTTGATGGTACTACAAATGAAGCCACTGAAGTTATACATCATGATGAATCTCAGGTTGCTGGTACATCTTTTTTAAACACTATTTTAGTTGATACTCATTCAAAAGAAACAAACTCAGAAGGTTCAATTAATGTTTCTTACAAGATAGAATATAGAAAAACTAATGTTGATGAAGAGATTACTAGTTCCATTAATCTCAACTCTCAATCAGAAAATGAGGAAGAGGATGAGATCCCAACAGATAGAGATCAGGGAACTGATCAAGGAAATCTGGCAAAAGGTAATATGTTTACCTCAAAAACTTATGGAGAATCATATATTGATATGATTCAAGGACATAAGGAAATCCAGGATGAAAATGTGTTTTTCACCACTGGTGGAGATGATTCTGGTACACTTAAGGTTGCACCAAAATCTGGTAAAGCCAAAAGTGACCCTATCATTTCCAGAACAGCAACAAATGTGTTTGCAGCTGGAGTGTTAGAAGGAACATCCGTTGTTCCAAATATCCCTGAAACACCCATGAACCAAGAAAATTTGGAAACTGTGCTGGAAAATGTTTACAAAGTCTTCAAAAGAAATCCAGTAGAAGAAAAGCTTGATATGTTGCTGTCAGAAATACAAGGTCAAAGGGTTGAGATGAAGACTTTTTCAGAATCAGTGGAGGTGATAAAGACACAAACTGAAAGAAACACTGAAGCATTAAAGTCTCTTCAAAAGATGAAAGAAAAGGCACCAGAATCCAACATCTCTGCATCAGAAATACAGATGATTCTCATAGAAATAGAAAAGATCAAGACACAAGTTGCAAATGCTGTGGAATCAAGACAATCAAGCAGTGCAAACAGAGTTTTGGAAGAAGTTACCATCCTAAGGGCAAGCAACAACAGTATCACAGACGCCCTTGAGAAGCTGTTAAAAGAATGGGCTGCAATACAGATGAAAGCTCAAACTGAATTTACCAAAGTTCAAAAAATCATAGCCAGCAACTCAAATCAGGTAAGAGAGGTGCAACAACTGGTGAAGAAAATGCAATTCAACATTGCAAGATTGGCCAAAGTGGATGCCAAAGAAATCACGAAAGAAATTCCTGCTGAAAGTTCACACCAAGAAGCTCCAAAGTCAACCCCACAACAATCATCAGCCACACCAATCACCAAAGCTGGAACCACAATGATGGGTCCACCTCCAAATGTCCCAAGAGATGAAATGGTGAAAAGGTTAGCAACTTCAAAACCTCAAGTTATTACAAATTTGAAACTTTTAAGAACTGTCCCAAAACCAACGTTGTCTGATGACTCTGTGATAAGTTAATTTATGAATCTGCAAACAATGAATGAGTGGGAACAAGAAGGTGATTCAAGAAAACCAAAGATTGTTAAAAGAAAAATCTCTGAAACTCAGTCTTTCTTGGTTAGAGAGATTGACAGGGATGTAATGATATTCCCTGAGTACAATCTGGTGAAATATTATTTGACAAAAGAAGATGAACCACCAAGACCACTGACTCTAGTCAGACTGGCTTTAAGGGAAGAGAGGATAAAAAGAGGTTCAAACAGCATTCACTACAAGAATGAGAATCCTGTAAAAAGAATCTTAAAAGTGGATGAAGTAAAAGCTGCAACTGGTGATATTGGAGGAACCTATGTGCAGAACAGATACACACTTCTCAGAGCAAATGGGAAAGAAGAAAGAGTGACTGATGAAGAAATTGCTGACAAGTTACATCCTTTAGACATTATGTTTATGAAGGATCATTATGAAAAGGAAAAGAAAAACACCCAAGAAGTCAGAAGGGCATTAAAGGGCATATCAAAGGCTAGAATACAGCTGTTTGAAAGAATGGATTTTTCAGACTTTGATTTATGTATCAACTATGAACATGTGCACAATAAAAAGGTGTATGTCAGATCACCAAAGACAAAAGTTCCCCCAGAAATATTGGAAGATGCAAGATCTGGAGACATCATTAAACTACCAAGTAAAACTGACAGTCATAACTATGGTGTCATCTTCAGAGATATTGATAGAAACAAAGCTCTGTTCAGAAGTGTTGATATCTGCAAGTACACAAATCAGACCCTGAAGTTTATCATGAAAGGTATGAACAAGAGACAAGAACACCTTCAGAAGATAGGAAAGAAATTGGAGGGTCACAGGAAAGAAATTGAGCAAATGATTGAAGAATGGATCCAACCAAGAACATGGTATAAAGACATGTATGACATCTGCAACAAGTATATCTCCTACAAGAAGCAGTTAAAGAAAGGAGATGTGCACAAGAAATTGAAGCTGACTTGAAGAACATGTTTATTTGAATTTTCATCTTTTATGTAATTTGTTTTTCAAAACATCAGTAACTGGTTTAAATTTGCAAATGTTAAGTTTCCACTGTTTGGAAATTTTCTGTTCATGAGATAGTTCATTTTCTTACAATACTTAGGGGGAAACTGTTAGGAAACTTTATTTGTAAGTATTGAAGAAAATCATATTCAACTTGATCTATGAAGAAGACAACAGTCCTGAAGATCACAACAACAAGAAGAAGAAGATCGGATAGGACAACTGAAATGGACAACATCTACTTCAAAGAATCACAAGTTGATCAAGAGCTGAAGAAGATTATCAGAAAGGGTCATTTCGGATGGATCTGATGATATTTCTGATGAAATATCATCAGTTTCTGACGATTCTGATCATCAGATTTTCTGATGATTTGTTCACCAGAATTTCTGATGAAGTGGTCTATTAGAAATTCTGATGAATACCCCACTTGTCTAAAAATCAGCTCTATCCTGCCACAATAACCGAAGCAACTTGACATTATTGGATATCATGATTACAAAGGCAACTTGACTGTTGGATTCAATGAATATGTCAAATGGCTACTTTATGCAGGACTTATTGCATGAATAAACAATTGTTTATTCATGTACCCAGCCTTCTATAAATAGAAGGCTCACCAAGCAGAAGACGATGAGTTAAGCTTAGCATTCATACATACTACAAAACTCCATTGCCCTCTCACCCACAGAATTCAAGATTCACTTGTATTAGATAATAATCTTACAATCACCTTGTAAACTATTTTGTTTCAAAGTGATATAAACTTGATAATTCTGTAGGTCTTGTTTCTTGAAAGTCTGATTTCCATTTCCGCACATCTTTTTCACATCTACTGAAATCACTTGCCATATTACGTGAAAAGAAGTTTTTAAGTCCAAACTGGGACCAACACCCTTCCTCATACACGAGGTCTTGGGCAAAGGCGCGTACAAACTGCAAACGTTAGCATGTGACCTTATCCCAAGGACCTGGAATGCACAGCAGCTTAGACGTTGCTATATGTAAGCATGCACTTTGATTTTTCATGTGTACTTCATGGCCCACGTGCCATCCGTTTATTAATAAACAATAGTTTCCATAACCTCATTGTTTATAGTATCAGTCTATTACAATTGCATGTCACACTTTGCGGTATATACAAAAACAGATTGACTAATTTTCATTTGAAATACCCATACAAAGTGGCTGTCACATGCAAACATTGTAATAGTTACAAATACAATCGTTGCCATGCACCCGGCTAGGAGCGCACAACAAAGTACTTCAGGGTTTTAAACCTTAACACATTTCCTACGCCCTTCACGGGCAAAACTGGGAGATGACCATTACTTACACCACGGCGGTGGCGTACAGTACACTTATTATTTTACACGCTCCTTAACAATTGGCCGGAAATAATAAAAGGAGTTTGACTGACTCGTGCTTTAAAGCCAAATAGTCACATATTAAATTTACTTGCGCACCAGCTAGATGCGCAAAAGGCAAAGATACTAACCTATTATTTACATGAGCCTTACCAATTGGCCTTAAATAATAAAGAGTTTGACTCACTCGCGCTCACACAAAGGCAAACAGTAAAAATTTACTTATACGCTTTGAGCTAAAACCATCATATATTCATCACACTTATGCACCAGCCGGATGCATAAGGGGCAACTGCTTACAAAAAAGTTTCAACAACTATATAAGTGAATAGAAAAAAGAAACAAGGCATGCAGGCCCAACCTAATCAAAACGGCCCCGCTGTCGCCTTCCACATTTTTCTTAGGCTCAAACAGTGTGCGCAGATGGTCAACATAGTCATCGACCTCTAAGCATTCCTCAATTTGGGCAAGGGCAGGAATGATCAGACCATGATACGCTTCGGTTGCGGCGGATAGGGCTGCTTCAGTGTCAATCCCGTGCAGGGCACACCGCTCATCAGTGAACTTCTTCAAAGATACGACATTCACTTGAGCAAGACACTCAGTATAGCCGGCCTTGTACCCAACTTGCCGTGCGCGGCCTACCACCCCAGCAACCGCATCCGTATTCTCCAACGCATCAAGGATTGCGTTCATAATCTGCGCAAATAATTGCATGACAAATCAATACTAAGGCAAGAACAAAGAACAGGGAAAATTACATGACACTTACATTCTGAACACCAAAGTTCCGCATCCAAGTGCGGTCAACAACAAGGTTGGCATTCATTGTTGCCAAGTCATCTCTCTCTTCTGCAGCCTTAGTTGCCCACGCTTCGGCCTCCACCAAGCGCCGGTTCACATCACCAAGAATCGTCTCGCGAGCCTCCACCTCCTTGCGAGACTCTTCCTGTTTGCAAAAAAAAACTTTCGAGTATGAAAAGGCATCCTCATATTTTGTACAAGAACTAACGACTCAAAAAGGATATTACATACCTTAAGCTCATCTATTGTTTTGGCCATCCTGGAACGACCAACATTGGCATCCTCTAGATCCTTCACCGCGGCCTTACGGCGTGCCTCAGCCTCCTTCATTGCCTCCTCAGCCGTAACCTTCTCCTTTAAAAGGGCGGCATTTGCCGCCTTCAGTTTGGTATTTTCCCGACGAAGACGGAAAAGCTTTTTATTCTCTCTAGCACAAGCCTCTTTCCAGAGCTTGCGCTCTTCAGATAGAAGATGAGTTAGAGAGTGAACCTGTTGGTGGCCCGTGGCTGCGGCCCACTGCTTCATTCATTTATAGGCCTCGAAGTCGGCCTTTTGTTTGACTAAGCGCTCTTCAGCCGCTCGTACCTTCCCCTTGCCTGTGGCAGCTTCAGCAGTCAAACGCTCGCACTCCTCTTCCTTGTGGGCAAGGGAGTACCAGTCATGGAGAACAACATTCCCGGCTAGGGAACCCCCAATCAGATGAAGGGCAAGTTGCTGATATAAATTTTAATGACCACTTGCCCTGAGCCGCCTCAGCTCCGCAGGGGTCCCTATACCCTTCAACATTTCCCTGCAAAGGGAAGGGTCTGTCATCACATCCCCTTGCATAATACTCCAGGGGGAATGGACATCCAGACCACGCACTCCAGAGTAAGTGCGGTAATAATAATCCAGCTCCGTCTCGATTGGCTGAATTGGAGGCTGGTCAGCACTCTCTTTGACCCAGCACCAGGCTGGATACATTCTCTTGAATGGGGGACTCTGCTTTTTGTCCCCCTCAACTTCACCACCACCCCACGGCCTGCTAGGATTGATCAGATTATCCGATGAATCGGTAGTATCATCAACAGCGGTCTCAGCCGCGGGAGTCTCAAACACCCCCTCTGCGCGATAAGTAGGGGGTCCCTTCACTACTCAAGACCTGAACTTCAGGCCCCCCTTCAGTCTTCTTCTCTTCTTCACCCACAGCCTTGGGTGGAGAAGACGGTGGAGTAGAATTAGGGGTAGGTGGCTTCGCAACTACTACAACAAGACAAGCACTTATCAGGGAAGTTCAAAACAAAAATACATTTTACACAACTGAAAAAGAACTTACCCGCAAATACTGATGTGTGCAAAATGTAACATATAAATTACATCAAATGAGGCATAAAACTAACCCTTTTTAGTACTAATGTTGGAAAAAGTGTGTTTTTGTCTTCCTTTTGAATTTACAGGACCAAATGAGCTTAAACGAGCAAAAGGAACAATTATACAGCCAAAACCAACATAAATACAAAGAAAAGGAATAAACGTGACATGTCCGACCCCTCGGCAGCATCCCCAAAGCAAAAACAAGACAACAGAAGACTGACCACGGGGCCGTGCCCAGTCGGACACGGGGGCGTGGTCAGGTGCCTGCAGAAAAGACAAACCTGTAGAAGCTTCCATGCCCACCACGAGGGCATGCCTAGCTCAACACGGGGCGTGTTCAACGCAAAGATACACAGAATCTTGCAAAATCTTGATAGTATAGATATGATGCTGACCATGGGGCCGTGCCCACTGGACAAGGGGCCCGGTGGGACCCTATGCTGACACTTGCAATTAATGAAGGAAGAGAAAAAGGCTGGACACGGGGGCGTGCCCACTGGACATGGGGTTGTGGCCAGAGCTCTGTGCAGGCTATAAATAGGGGTGCTTGGCTCACTTCAAAGGCATCCCTTGGCAAACCACTACTCTCCCACTTTGCCACCACTCCACCACCACTACAACACCAACACCCACCACCATCATCCTCATCTATCTTTAGAGTGTGTAGTAGTCTCTGGATCCAAGATTGATAGTAAGAGTTCTTACCAATCAAAGGCCATGTTTGGTTAAGCCTCTTACATCACTTGGTGAAGACAAGTCTTTTATGTATTACTTTTGATTTTTAATTTCAGCACTTTTTATTTGGTTTTGTATTAATAACTTTAATAACTAGTTTCTTATGTTGAAGGTGAATTTTCTTTATCATTTTTCTGTGGTGTCTTGGGGTTACTTTACTCTCTATATAAAGTAAAAGATTGCATCATCCATGTCTCTACAGTATATATAGAGGCATGTTGGCTACCTGGTCGGCGGTTAAGGGAATGGTTTAGTAAGGTTCTTGCCTTGTTTAGTGTATAGATCCTGTAAGGACCTGGTTTAAGCTTACTAGGACCTCCTTTAATACCTACTGGTATTGGATGGCAGGGGTGCAAATAGCTTGAACCCCTCATATGTAAACTACTATTAATACATTAAACCGGCTACTTGGGATTGTATCCCTGCTGACTCAAACCACTTAGCCGAGGGTAACGTCACCTTCAAAAGAGGAGGCTACCACTTTTCGCATTAATAACTTAATTAATTATCTTTCAATATTCCGACCCTTTGGGATTGTATCCTTGCTGACTCAAACCACTGGGTTGAGGGTAACGTCACCTTCAAAAGAGGGGCCTACTACTATAACTAAGATAATCTCTTAAAAAGTCTGAAAGTGCGAAAATCATCAAAGGATACATTAAAGGCGAGTCGGATCCAAGTGATTCATCTTGTCTATCTGTTTTTGTTTTTATTTTTACTTTTATTTCTGCATTTTTAGTTTTTTTATTTTCATGTTTCAAATCTTTTCTCAAAAATTTAGATCGATTAGACGTTGAGGATAAACCGGTACTAAAAGCTCTTGTGTCCTTGGACGACCTCGGTATCTTACCAACGCTATACTATGCTCACGATGGGTGCACTTGCCCAAGTGTGTGTTTAGTGTTTGTAGAATATCATGTTTTATAAATCTAAAACTTGGCTAACGCATAAAATGGGCTCAAAATATATCACACTGAACGCACACCAATACCGCCGGCATACGCGTGCTAAGCGTCGCCGACCTAGGCCGACGCAACGACTCCATCTTCTCTGCACCAGCAGGTGCGGTATCAGCCTTCATCTTCTGCCCAATGATGGGCCCCGTACCAGTACCCGCGCCACCTGCATCGAAAGAAGAACCTGGTAGACCCAATCCCTCAAGATTGTCAGACACTATGATGTAATCTTCAGATTTGTGTATTCGAGGGTGGAAGGTACCTGACGCAACCTGTTTTACCGGGATGGTAACAGGTTTCTCTGGTTTCTTGGCCTTCCCGGCCATAACCACAACCGCAGGTGCGGTTCTAACAGCCTTCCCAGAAGGATCTCCTAAGGCTCCAAGCTTACATGCGGCAACCACATTTCCTTCTAAGATATCAGCCTGCAAGGAAAAACTATAAACATTGATACATTACCTGGCCCTTGCGGCAGAGGGGCATCTAATGCGGTTGGATTCGAAAGCCGGAAACCCCCAACAGTGGCTTCATACCACCCTTCTTCCCCTTCACCGCATTCCTCAACCGCAATCTTCCCCTCAAAATCATCAGCAAAGCTTCTCCAGAACCGCACCACTACAAAACCGCCTATGCAATATTAGAAATGACATAACTTTATGTAAATCAGGGCAAAAGCAATTACCTTTGTCTTTTTCCTTAACAACAAGCTTCTTCTTGACACCCGGTTTGTTCCGCAACATCATACGCAGATACTGCAACTCCTTGTTTGTCACACCCCAACCGATGGCGGAAACATCGGAGTGAGACGAAAACATGATTGTTCATAGCATCATAACACTAATTGTGACAATATAATTCATCAATATTTCATAATTATCAAAATGTCATACATTGCTCAAAACATAGTCAAATTGTAACGACATGAAACCAAAGATTCAAACATTGTTTATTTCTAGAGTGTGTTTCTAGTCCACCCTAACTTGTTTCTTCAATAGCATCATCATTCAACCTGCAACATGTATTAAAATAAAGTTCAACAAATATGTTGGTGATTATACAAGTATGAATACATAGCATAGTAATAAAATGTTTTAACGTGCTCATATCCAACATGAATAATGCATACAAGTTACTAATATGCTGAAGGGGTGTAAACTATATGTCAAACCAAAGTTTCCAACACAATCGTGACTACCCAACATCGTCGAGACGAAGAGGGTGTAATGTGTTTTACTTAACAATACCTCAAGAATCGGGGCGGTGCGTTAATCCTATAGCGCTATAATTGTTAAGGTAGGCTTGCAAAGTTAACGAGCATATAGACACAATGTATACAGAGAATAAGGGTCTAACAAGTATAACATGTTTTCATGTTTAATTGTGGATAAAGTGTGATTTGAATAAACAAGTATCATAGTGTTGCGTGTTTTTGTATATTGTACATGTTGCACCCAAAGTGATTAAAATGAAAATGGGATCGAGTATACTCACAGTTTTGCATAGGGTAAACACTAAACCGCGAGTGGGATTGATGAAGTTCGAGCACCAAGATTACACTGAAATGGTTAAACAAGAGTATAAGCATTTTGTTGCGAGAGAGTGTTGGATCAGATCATAAAATACAGAAATAAAACGAGTTAAAATGTTTATTAGTCCGTTCGTGCGGATGGACCTAGTCCGTCCGTACGAATGGAGTTAAAAAGGGACCGACTGTTTAGGTTTGATTGTGAGCTGAGATGGTTGTAATCAGTAGGGTAAATGTTTGGAATAATCAAACAGAAAGGTAAAATGGTCGAATGTTGTAAACTGATGTGAAACAGAAGTTGATTCGGATTATGAAAAATGGGTCCGTTCGTGCGGATGGACATTGTCCGTCCATGCGAACAGACTGTTAAGTTGTTGTAAAGTTTAGTTTTAAACTGATTTGATTGAAAATAGTGAAGTAGTTATTTAACTTATGTGAATCAGTAAATAAAACGGTTAAACTATGATAAGCAAGTGTGAGAACAGAAATGCAAATCAAAACGGAATACGGAACATGTCCTTTCGTACGGATGGACATAGTCCGTCCGTGCGAACCAACTGTTCTGTTGAAAACGTGTGTTTGATCCATTCAACCAGATCATTTCTTGATGGAAATTAACCCTAATGCAACCTTTAACTATGGAATGAGTTGAGGGTCTGATGGGTTCCAGATTCTATCAAGATCGTGTAATAATCGAAAAGAAGATTATGATTATGTTGTAAAAATGTTTAGATTTTTATCAATCTTGATTCAATCTCATATGTGTGATGCTCCAACAGCAGTTTGCCCAAGCAAACTAGTTGGAAACCATCCTTGAGATAGGTTGAATCAAGAGGTTTTGTAAAAACGTTTAGGGGTTGTGATTTAAATGCAAGAATTGGAATGAAATGGAAAGGAAAGATGGATGAGAATTCTTACAAAGCTTCTGGTCGCACAAGAGAGTTTGAGAGTGTTTGCAAAGGAATGAGCGAGTGAAATGATTGACTAGAGTGCTTATTTATAGACTCGAGTGTAAATTAGGATTTCCGAAAATTTCGAACGGATCAAGGTTTGGCGCGGATCAGCAGGTTCGTGCGGATCTGTTGATCCGTGTGAACCGACTCATTTCCGATATTTTGCGTTTCAAGTTTGATTATTTTACGTGTTTTAATTGGTTTTTCGAGTATCAAGCATCGATGTGTATCGTGTGATTAAGAATCATGCATAACATAGTGTTCCAAATGTGAATCATGAGTAAAAGTTTGCACATAAGTTTAACATGAATAACATGAATATGATTAAAAGACTTGCGTTCCCATTATGATCAATTGTCTCGGATTACAAATTGAAACGAAATAGAATACATCGAGAGTACAAGCGTCTAGAAATAGAAAGTACAACAATGATTTCTAAATCGGGAAACTACAAATATGCGAAGTGTTACATTGTTCGCCAATATAACTAAAGGAACAGCTTGCAAAGTAGAGGCCCAGTCTTACACTCCCACTTCGGGGACAGTTATCTTCTCCTTAGGAATGTTCACAGTTACATTCCTGAAAAACTGTTTGCAAGCGACCAAAACATCCTTCACACAGAAAAATTTCGATTTCCAGGTGGTAAAACCCTTTTGTGGCACCGGCATAATTTTGGGCACACCGTCGGGCAGCCGGAAAGAATAAAAATCCAGTTGGGTTTGCATCTGATAAAACCGCTGGAAATCCTCCACCAACGCTCAATATCTTGGGAACGGAAACAGTACTCAAAATGAAGAGCACGTACCATTCCCAACGGACTAAGCTGGGATATATGAATCCAATAGAATTCCAGCAAGTCCGCCATGAAAACTGTAAATGGCAATTGGAGACTACAAATACCGAAGAAATCGGCAAACAAGGTCACCATGTCGGCAGGGGCGTCAGCCGCCGTGTCTCCGTATTGGGGGTACGTGGCCACATATGCATCCGGTATCTAGACAGTCGTCATCAACTGCCGAAAGTCTGGATATTTCCACTTTAAAACCGGCAAAGACTTACCGGCCTCAACGAATTCCACCTCTTCCTCCGCCGCCGACGATGTTGGTGGGGAAGCCTGTTTAGGTGGAGAAGATGGTTTCGAAGGAGTAGCCATCAAGAAGGCTTAGAAAACAATGGGGGAATAAGAAGAAGAAAAGGTTCAACCTCACCGAAAAATTCTAAATATGCCGTCGGAGAAGACAGACAGATAACTTCAAACTCATCGGCGAAAATTTTGAAAATTTGAACAAGTGTGGGAAACTCTTTAGGGTTTCCCCTTTTATACCCTCCGCAATTAATGCGATCAGCGTAACCGCAGAGACTTGCGGTTTCTGCGCCAATCACAGACAGCCACGTGGAAGGCGACGGTTGTCATGCGCGCGTGGACGTCCACGCGCCTAACACAACACGACCATTGCACTCCTGCTACAGTGCATTTAATGCATCGGGCAGTGCAACAGTCACCGTCGCGTCAGCTTTTTGCCAGCTATATCTCACCAACTTCACCAACCCACGCGTGCGGTTGACTATGTCTACCATAAACGACAAAATGAAGAGGACTTTCATAACCTGCGACATGCGGTTTCTATGGTACACGTACCGCAACAGCAGCCCGCATGTCGTTTTAGAGACCCCGAATAAAAACAACAAACAAGAAGATGGTTCTAGCTTTAGTTCCACGCGTGGCATATGCGGCCCAGTCATATGCATACGCGGCTCGCACGGCTGTGTCAAATGCTCAGAACCAGCGAATCTCCTTGGAACGTGGGTCCCGTATCTCGGTGGCCTATGCCGCAGTACCTCATAGATCCAATTGGAGTTGTAAAACTCTTTTAAAGCGAGTCTTCTATTGAAGACCGCAAGAAAGCAGTCATAACCACAAACGATTTTCTCACCATGTGAATGGTGGCTATGGGAAACGACCGCATTCGGTATTGTGATCGATCTTTACCCATGGGAACGGTGGTTATGGAAAGATGCCCCATCACCAACTTCGTCCACCGTCCACACAGAGAGCAATGCCTTTACATCACAAAGATGGTGGACCACAACGCCGCACCCGGCCCTACCGCGTCGCCGGACGCGTCGCGGCTTGCTACTTCAAGAGCAACTGGTTTTAGTGTTCTTTTTACTCTTAAATAAATCCCATTTATTTAAATGAACACTCAAACGAACGACCAGTTGATAAACATAAAGCAGCTTGAAGAACAAAACTCAGCTGCTCATGTAGACTCTTGATAATCATTGTGAACTTGAGAGCAGGAAGCTCAACAATGGTGGTAACAAGTCCGCTTATGACTTTGTTTATCTACCCATTGCGTTCACAGGATCAATAATGGTGATAACAAGTCTGCTTAAGACTTTGTTCATCCATCCACTGTGTGCGCAAGAATTACAATGGTAATAAGAAGTCTACGTATGACTATGTTTATTTGCCCATTGTTTTCACAACAACTACCCGCAATCTTCGACCAAACACGACCGATGATGCGCGGCTTGTGCTATCACAAGGAAGCTTGAATCAAACCGCTCAATCTAAGCATCAACGACAACAAGGTAACCGCAAAGCAGATGCGGAACCCTGAGAACCAACGACCAATTGATGAACACGAACGCCCCACAAGAGAGGGATCATCATTTCATGTCCAATTGATGAACATAAAGCACCAGCAAGGCCCCGGATACACTTGCATCGGCAGATGCAAGGGGTCTTTCTGGCTCGCGGGTACGGGAGAGTTCATACTCATCTTCCGTCACAATCTCAAAGGTTGGTTCGAAGCACAAACAGGTGGCGATCATGTTTGATGATATCAGAAAAAGGTAGACCATAGTACCAGCCTGCCACCAAACCGCAACAAACCGCGTGATGTTTCAGCGTCAGTCTGAACTTGCTCACTGGTTCTATACATTCGTTACACGACTCTACTCAACTGGCTCCACAATTAGCAATCAATCGACAGATAGATTTACATGAAGCAGGAGCAAAGGCCTCGGCCGAGTATTTTCTTCAAATTGATTTGAAGAGCACCCTTTTGACCATTAGTCCAGCATTCCACCCACTTGCAACTTGCACATGGAAGCAACACTGGACTGGGGGGACATGAAGGGGTATGGTCCCAAATCTCGCACCAGGCTTGGCCGCGAGTGACCATCACCCGGATCATTACCCCTATCGATAAGGATTCATCTGCGTTCGTGCGGGCACGCGCGAACCCGGTTTGCTTTCCCACCCGGGAAAGGATGAGAAAACTCACCTAGTGTATGACAACGGGTGTTTTCGTCACAACAAGGGATGCAGTAATCACTTCGATTACCGCACATAGCGATGCGGCCCAAAACCGCATCCTATTGTCTATACAAGTGGAACTGACACTTTGACTTCAGTGACCAAGCCTGCAAGTGGTCTATCCGGGCACTAACAACTGTCAGCTGCCCAGCCCACATGCATGAAAAGCTGGCAGACAGACTGACAGCCACAGCAGGACTGACAACACCTCCGGATGAGTCCAACGCTTCCGTGACCGGCGCTTCTGACACACCTACAAAAGGCTACGCATTGTCAGTCTAGCCACTTGACTATCCTCCTTCGCTCTTCGGCTATAAATACCCATCCCGAACCAGGTTTGAGGTAACGTTAATCTGCTTTCTCACACATACTACTTAAACACACACTTTGCTCTCAAGCAAATAATGATTCTCACGCCGGAGAGTGGTAACAAGGGGCACCCCCCCCCCACCACATCCTCATTGTTACGAGTCACGGTGTGTTTCCTTGTGCAGGAGACAGGTTAGAAGACGACCTGGCCATTGATCGAGGAAAGAAGGGATTAACCCTACTCGATGAGACTAATGACCTAACCCTCCGGTTAAACACTGTTTCACCAACTGGTCAGATCAACAAAAACGCCAAAAAATGTATATAATGAATTTGGGAACGTCATGGAGGCCAAGATGTTCGAATTATTAATTGATTTTAATGAATTTGGGAACGCCATAAACGCCAAAATATTTACGATATAACAAAAAAAGATTAACTCATCGAGACAAATCTAAAAAAAACAATAAAACGCCAGGTAGTTATTGTTTCTAACTACACACCAAAAAAATCCTAAACGCCAAAAATGAAGCGGTGTTGTGAGAAACGCATTGGAAAAGAAGATAAAAGGACAAAAAAACCCCTCCGCCTTGATTATATCGCGCGCCACGTGTTCGGTCAGGATCCATTCTCACCGTTTTCACACTTTTAGGCGTTTCTTCTGATCCCGTTTCTATATATATATATATATATATATATATATCATCTTCTTTTTATCTACTATACTCATAATATAAGAATAAATGAGTGTGGTTTTCTAAAATTAATAATAAAAATCATTTTGAATAATAGGTCAACTATTAACGGAGTTGTTTATAGTTGTGGCATCAAAATGAGAGAGAGAAAAATATTTTATGGCCTTTTTTCTGGTGTTGTTTCTAATATTCACATAATGATGTGTGGCTTCATAGCGCAGCCAAATAGGAGAAAGAAATGTATACAAAAACGTAATATGTTGCTGGTCAAAAACCCTACTCACCAATCTCCCCGACCATATGAGTTTTAATCAAGATTTATAATTAAAATTTCATATAAGATATCAATTTGACTCACTAATTAATGGCAACAATTAAAAATATAAAGCTAAAACAAACGTAAGTAAATAACTGTTTAATTAATTATGATGGGTTGTAAGTTTGTAACTAGTTGGTTCCACAAACCCGATTAGGTAAAACACATATCGTTTTTATAAATATTACTATTACTAGTTAAATCATTAAAATAGTTTTTTTAGTCAATTAATCATAGAACTAAAATAGAGAGGTTGCTATGTAAACATACAAGAATTAGAAAACTTTTGCAGATAAACGTGACTATATGTAAAAGCTTTACCTTATTGGGTTTCAACCGTAGTCATCAGAAATTAATAACTTTTAGGTATATGTGAATTAAAAGCTTTGCAGGCAAATAAAAAAACTTACGAGAGAGAATGGTTCGTTAGCTGGAGGAATTGAGAAGGAGCATACCACGAACGATGTTAGGTTTTTTTCATAACCGTAGGAACCCGTGCAGAAAACAACGGTAATAGAAACGGTGTTTGGTAACTTGATTGTCTACCGTGGTGTCGCAATGATCTTCAACGTTAATAGGGCGGTGGCAGCTCAAGAAATTAGGGTTTTGGAGAGAGAGCACTTTTGTGTTGATAACATGTTGTGAAACTAGCCTAATAGCAAAAGAGAATAACAAGAATAAAAAGATTAATATTATTGATTGAGGTGTGTATTTTACAATGAAATACAATGAATATAAATAAGAGAGGAAGTGTTGGAGAAAAAGACAATCTATTTAAGGAGTTGATAACCATATAATCTATACGATATAATAAAAGAAACCGTTTATGGGACACTTGTCATCATATTAGGCTATGTCTTATGGATAATTATTATTTTAATTTAATTTCTTCTAATTAATTATAGATAACATTTCTACTAAATATTATTTAGTTTAATCTTTTCTAATTAATTATAGATAACCCTTCTAAATATTATTTTGTTTAATCTTTTCTCCTTAACTACAGATGATTATTATTTAGTTTAAATTTAATGTGTGCTTCTTATTTATAATATTAAGAGTTAATTACATAGTTAGTCCCTGTGATTTGCACAAAGTAACATACTTATGTACTAATAGTTTAAAATCACCTTCTGGGGTATTAACTTTTCATTTTGTAACGTTTGGAGGTATTAACGTTAATTGTTTGTTAAACTATTAGTACCTAAGTATGTTATTTTGTGCAAACCATATGGACTAACTATGTTAATATCCTAGAAGTTAATACCTTCAAACGTTACAAAATGAAAAGTTAATACCCTGGAATGTAATTTTAAACTATTAGTACGTAAGTATGTTATTTTGTGCAAACCACATAGAGTAACTATGTAATTAACTCTAATATTAATATTACTTTATATATAAAATTAGATTTATTACTGTTTTTTTAAATATAAATTATATTTTATCACTCAAATGGCTGCTTATTTACTTATTGAATAACATGTTTGACCAATTTATCTTCTTTTCAATAATCATCTCCGCAATCACCATATCTATCGCATACCGAGTATATCCATTAGTTTTTTAAATATAATTTTCTTATTATTTGGTATATAAAATCATATTTACTCAAGCCGTGTAATACACGAGTGTTTTTAAAGATATAACTTTTTTATTATTTGGTAAGCAATATTACATTTATTCAACCCGTGTAATACACGTGATTTTAAAGATATAATTTTTTTATTATTTGATATATATATAAAATTATATTTATTCAACCTATATAATATGGTTCTTATAGATATAACTTTTTATTATTTAATATATAAAATTACATTTATTTAACCCGTGCAATAAAGGACGTTTTTAAAGATATATTGTTTTATTATTTAGTATATAAAATTCATTTATTGAACCCGTGTAATACACGGGGTTATATCCTACTAAAATATATTTATAACAATGTATAATTTTTCTAAATATTATTTTATAAGTCTTAAAAAGTGAACATTCCATATTTTAACATCCTTGTCGTGTTTACGTTTCAGATAACCTTTTTTAATATTATTCTAACCTTTTTTAATATTATTTTATAATTATAATATGTTACTAATATAATTTCTTTCAAGTATATATTTTCTTTTGCTTATACTTTTTATAATAAGAGGTTTTATAAAATTCTGAGTACGTCATTGTGTTTTGCGTAGTTTATCAATGTGTAGATATAAATTTTATTTAAAATCGAATTGTGAATAAGATTATACAAATGTTCGAACCACAAACATACATGATAACAAACATGACTTAAGGTTTAGTTCCTTATATATAAAGTAACGTCATTTAATTTTTTCTTCTTCTTATTTTAATAATATAATAAAAGTCATTATGAAATTGCAAATATAACGTTGCGACATGTTTATATTTATATACGATTTGATAAATGCTCAAAATCGAATATGTCAAATATTGTTGATTTTTTGTTCTTTACCATGACAAACTGAATGGATACAATACGTACAACACCGGTACAAGTACCGTATTTGTTTTTACAATTTTCTTGACGTAGTGATATAAAATTCATTAGGGTAAACTACACTTTTCGTCCTTTATGTTTGTATCGGATTGCAATGGATGACCTTTAACTTCAGTAATTACACAGTCACACCCCTTTATTCGTGAAACTCATTACACCATACGTCCTTTAGCATTAACCTGGTTAAAATTTCCAGTTAAGTCTTATCACATAAGGATAGTTTTGTCTTTTTTACGAATTTAATTAAAATTAGTTTAATAGAAAAAACAAAAACTAAATCTACGACCTGCAACCAACCACGACCACTACCGCTATTGGCCGGCCACCGTATTCCTGCGTTAAGCAGCCAGAGTAAACGTTTATCCTTCAAGCACCGGCTTACCCAACTCAAAAGAGATCTTCACAGACAAATCTTTATTCCCACCAACCCTAATAACCTCTAACAATTGCAAATTCCCTACTCAACATGAAAACTTTCAGTTAAAAAATTATCAAACAAAACAAGATTTGTCAACCTTGAACAATTACAAATCTGTGATAGATCATTCCAGTAAGTTGATTAGAGTTCAATACTAGATCCTGTAGGTTCAAAAGCTTACCAATTCGTAATTTCTCATCAATTCAACCCAAATTGAACAAATCCCAAAACAGGGCATACATTATTCAACCACGATGTCCGGATTACGGAGATGTAGAAAGCTTCGAGACTGTCATATTCATCACAAGATTACCTTCATCGTACACATCGAAGCGTGAATTGAAACGTCACCCGCTTTGAGATCTGAATTTACCGTGCTTGATGGTGTCGTGGTGTCAGATTAGAGAGGGTTGCGTCTTTGTTGTCGGTGCTCTGAAACTGACTAGTTTCCTCTCCTCTTCCACAACTCTCTCTTTATTTCTCTCTATCTCTCTCTCTCTCTTTATCTCTAGTCTCGTCTCTCTCTCTCTCTCTCTGCATAATGTGAAAGGAAGCAAGTGGATACGGAGGTGATTGGCGGTTTGCCGGAGCTGGTATTCCATGTTGCGGCGGTGGGCGTTGGTGGTTCTGTGGTACTCCTTGAACTGATTTGGAGGTTCTGGTCTAGGGTTTCAACTTATGTCCGGATTACGTAGATGTAGAAAGCTTCGAGACTGTCATATTCATCACAAGATTACCTTCATCGTACACATCGAAGCGTGAATTGAACCGTCACCCGCTTTGAGATCTGAATTTACCGTGCTTGATGGTGTCGCGGTGTCAAATCAGAGAGGGTTGCGTCTTTGTTGTCGGTGCTCTGAAACCGACTAGTTTCCTCTCCTCTTCCATGACTCTCTCTTTATTTCTCTCTATCTCTCTCTCTTTATCTCTAGTCTCTCTCTCTCTGCGTAATGTGAAAGGAAGCAAGTGGATACGGAGGTGATTGGCGGTTTGCCGGAGCTGGTATTCCATGTTGCGGCGGTGGGCGTTGGTGGTTCTGTGGTACTCCTTGAACTGATTTGGAGGTTCTGGTCTAGGGTTTCAACTTAGATTGAAGTTACAATGTTAAATAAGCAAAGGGCTGGATATATATTAATGTTTTTATTTTTTATAATTAATATAGATTGGGGTACAAAGACATAAATGCCCTCAGGTGCAAGGCACATGTTATACTTAACTAAAAAATTGAACTAAGATGTAATGAGTTTTACAAATAAAGGATTGTGACTGTAATTATTGAAGTTAAAGGCCATCCATTGCAATCCGCTACAAACATAAAGGACGAAAAGTGTAATTTACCCAATTCATTAAAACATAGTTGTATTCCCAATAGAGTTTTTTTTTGTACAGTGAGTTATAGTGAGTGACGATACTGTAACGAAACCGTTTTCAACCTAAACCGGTATTGGCCGAACAACATTTGTACCGGTACCAGTATTCCTTTGTATGGTTTTCGATCGATGTAATACATGTATGAATATCGAGTTTGGCAAATCTTAATGAAACCCCACTAAAATTTCATTTTTATTTTTTTTGTTGTTGTTATTGATCCCAAATACATCCTTGCCACATAAAACGCATGTTGAGTGTGTTTTGTATTTGATTACCATAACGGGTATCGTACCCGTCCAGTAATGGACTGAATGATGCCAATCCAATTCTTGTAGCGAAACACAAGGAATATCACCAGCTATATTAAACATACAAAAAATGCAGTAAGGTCTTTAGGTATATTTTAACCTATCATAGCTCCACCTAGAGGTGTACAAATCGGTTTTTTTCAAAAACCGGTTTCGGTTATTAACCGGTTTCGGTTTTTTCACCCAAAATAAAAACCGGTTTTTTTATAACCGGTTCCGGTTACTAACCGGTTTTTGAGGTCCAAAACAATAACCGGTATAACCGGTTGGGACCGGTTTTTTACCGGTTTTTTAATAACCGGTTCGGTTAATAACCGGTTTTTGAAGTCAAGAATAGTAACCGGTATAAAAACCGGCGGTTAAAAAAAACCTGTTATAAAAAAACCGGTTAAAAAAAAACCGGTTTCGGTTTTTTTTCCGGTTTCAGTTCTAAAACTAGTTTTTTTGTACACCTCCACCTAAGTGTCACATCAACCTTTTCTTCCCATTTCACTTTGCTTCACTCCAAAGAAATGGTTTAATCTCATTAACTTCATCTAACCTTATCTTTTTGGTCTAAAAAAAAAATAACTAATTCAGTCTCTTAACATTGGGTTAACATGTTAACAGATAACACATTTAATGCCCTTTAACACAAGGAGGGAGTGGTTTGTAATGTCAATTAACATGCCATGTCACTGTTAACACTCTAAGGGGCTGTTTGGTAGCCTCTGAATGGTCATTAAGAGGCTACCTCTTAATGGAACCATTAAGAATCTTACCAATGAGAAGGTAGACGAATGTGACATGTGATGATTTACCATTCAGAGGTTACCTCTTAACCATTCAGACTTGAGGTTACCTCTTATTCATTCAGAGGTTTTAAACCATTAAGAGGTAGCATCTGAATGGTCATTAAGAGGCTACCAAACAGCCCCTAAATGTTAAAGTACACCCCATGACCTAATATTCAATGAAATTAAACAAACGTAGCTTATTACCTTTTTATCATTTGTCACACATAAATTCGACCCATCAAAGGTTAGAATTTATTATTTTTTGCGGCATCCAGGTGAATGGCGAATACGGGTGGCGTCGGTTCATCTTGGATGAGAGGCGAGGTTTTACCGATTATTCTATTGTCGTGTCTTCGGGCGGGTGGAGGTCGGGTTTCCGTGCATATGGGAGAGCCAAGGGGCTGGCGGCGGTCGAGTAGTCGACCTTGACCACAACGCTCGGTATCACGGTGGTTGGCAAGTCGTTCCTTGCTGTTAAAAAAAGAAAAGTATTATCAAAGTAGGACCCATGTTGTCATTAACGTGGGGTTAGAAGCCATCTCTATTGCGTATAAATATTAAATAAATCCTTGATTTCAACTACCACCAATGAATATTCGCTGATTCAACCTCTTTCTTATCTTTTCCTAACTGTGTGTTAGAGTGTGTATGTGTGTCTGTGAGAGATATGGGTGAACAGAGCATCCAAACTCCATTTTTGAAACGTGGAGAAGAACACAAAAGCAGCAAGAAAATATGGAGATCTTTAATCTGGTTATTCATTTCACTCACAGCTCTAATTTGTAAGTTTTCAATCGTGTTTGACCCGTTTTAACACGGAACCAAGGGAGGATCAAGAGGGTCTGCTAACTCTCCGATCACCTAAGTTGTCAGCCTTTCACCTTTTGAGTCGTTTTAGTGATTTTAACCACTCACTTAAGTCCAAAATCAAAAAGTCTAACGTCCTGAGTCCCTAACCGTTCATTTTATAACGTTTCGAGTCCAATTTTGTTTATTTTATAACGTTTTGAGTCCAGTTTTATTAAAAAAATTGGACTCAAAAGGTTAAAATTTGGACTCAAAAGGACTCAAAAGGTTATAAAAAAACGTTTAGGGACTCAGAACGTTTAAACATTTTGATTTTGAACTCAAATGGTTAAAACCACTAAAACACAAGAACTCAAAAAATAATTTACTCGTTTTCTTTTACAAATAAAAGTTTAGTATTTTTTTTTTCTTTTAAAAACACGAGAAAACTTTGTGATAGACCTATAAGCTAAAAAGTTCTGGTTTCGTCACTAACTTGTTTTATAATCCGAGCTGAGTTGAGTTGACTCGCTTAAACACCGAGTCTGACCCAACTCTTTTTTTTTATAACTCGTGCATTAATAGTTGAAAAATCATTGTTTTCAGTGGTCTTCATTACCACAGGAGAAAACTCAAGTCCATTGAGTTTGTGGGTACAAGCGGGTGATGTGTGGAAGTCACATAAAGTGACAAATAAGGTACAATCCAGTGGCGCGGTCGAGTCGTTCGAAGCGGTGGTTGCGGCTGATGATGCGCGTTGTTCAGAGATTGGTGTATTGATTCTTCGAGCCGGTGGTCATGCGGTGGATGCAGCGGTTTCAGTTGCGTTGTGTGTAGGTGTGGTGAACCCGATGGCTAGTGGCATTGGTGGTGGAGGGTTCATGGTGGTCCGATCAGCGGCTACATCGCGATCACAAGCATTTGATTTTAGGGAAACCGCTCCCGCGGCTGCTTCACAGGTTACTCTTTTATAATGTTTGTTAATCAAACCGGACCGGATATCAAACCGGACGCACTGCAAGTTTGGTGGTCAGGCTCACAAAATGTCAAACCAAAAACTGGATGGCGTCATATTAATTTTATAAAATATCTTAACGCTATATATATATATATATTAACTATATTATATTGGATGTATATAAAGTTATAAAACAAAAATATATTATTTAAAAAAAAACAAAATGGTAAAAATATTTTTAGATTTTTTTTGAAGGGTGACTTTCTCTCATTTCATTTATTTTCATTAAAAAAAACAAAATGAACTGCTGGTTGAACTGGACCACCAACTGCTGGTTGAACTGGACCACCTGGGAAACCATGACTCGTTAAAAACGTGCTGGGACCAACCCATGTGAAACGATCAGTCAATTACGTTGGTAATAAGTAATACATATTATGATATTAACGTTGCTAATATAATACGCAACTCGTTACAATATATTATTTGTTAAGAATTTTTATAATGTATAGATAGTCAACTCTTTATATAATATAAGAAACTTTATAGTTGATAAATATTAATATAATATAATCATACTACTTATGCGCCTTTATACCGCCTCTTTTTATACGACATAATAAAGAAATACATCCAATGGCATGTGACATTCTCTCATTTTATTTATTTTCATCTAATGTTATGTGACATTCTCTTATTTAATTTATTTATATATTAAATTAATAATAATAATGTATTATCTCTAATATTATTAATGTATATTAATGTATAATATAATATATAAATATAAATGATTGTTATACATTATCCTAATTTATCTTCCCTTCAATTTCTTATAACTTTATTTTTTAATGATTATTATGGTTTTTGCCTTTGTTTTCTTTTTTAAATAAAATATTTAAATTATAAACATTAAATAATTAAATGTGTATTTAAAATAAATTCTATATTAAATTAATACTATATTAATATATTAGATTAATCTCTAATATTATTAATTATTGATATATCTAATTATATATAAAATATTTGTTATACATTATCCCGATTTATCTTTGCGTCAATTCTTAAACTTTATTTTTTAAGATTACATGGATTTTGTCTTTGTTTTCTTTTTTTCATTAAAATATTTAAATTATAAACATATAAATAATTAAATGAGCATTTAAATTAAATTGACAAATAATTATATGAGTGTTAAAATTAATTTTCATATAATCCTTAACTTATATTATAATTTATAATCAATAGTATTTAAGTTATTGTAGAAGATATTTATATAGCTTCTTGAGTTTGCATTTCATCAGTGGGATAGATTAACAGGACGAATTTGATTTGCTTAAGTTATTAACAATAACGATTAACGAATATATATTTTGAAGTAATAATTACTGAAATCCCCTGTGCGATACGGCAGGAATTCAATTTTGATCGATATCGGTTTGGTTCATTACGGTAATGACACTTTGTACAACAACCGATAGAAATAAAGTCGTTAAACTTCAGAGTATAAAATTTTTGTGATCATTTTAAAAAAAATGTTTCAACTTTAATGTTCTTGTCACAAAAACATAAAAGAAAAGAAAATATTATATTACATTAAAGTGAAAACCGTTAAGAGATCTATGCTCAAGCTGATGTTTAACATTTAGAAGTAATAGCATTTTATTCATGTTAGTGTTCCATTTCAAATTATATATAATTCAAGTTGTCTCAATTATCAGTTTTAACTCATGTATTTAATAATAATTAGCAATAATTATCTGTTATATATTGGCCTCTTAATTTGTAAATTTATTTCAAAATTATAATGTTTTTCTCTAAATTTCAAAGGAAAAACTTTGACATTTTCTTGATTATGGGTGGGTTTAAACATTTTTTGTATGATATTTATCATCTTTAATTTGAGTAAAAAATTTTATTTATTTAACCCATGTAATACATCGATTTATAACCTGTTAAATAAATATTTATATAATCACATAGCTTCAACTCAAATAACTCTTTTCAAAAATCCTGTCTTTTCGGATTTCATTTTAGTAAGACAAAAAAGAAATCAGAAAAAGTATATCTTACCTATGGATTTCATTTTTAATAAGACAAAAAAAGAAATCAGAAAAAAAGTATATCTTACCTATAATTGGCAATATAAACTTTAGTTGGCTTGTTTGATTTTTTTTAACGGCAAATATTACATAAACACTTCTAAATTACATCACTTCTACCTGATGTCAAGATTTGAACCCTGGTGTCTCCCAAAAAAGCACAAAGCCTCTACCACCCCACCAAAGTGGTGATGGCGGCTTGTTTGATTTTTAACCATCTTTGTAACTGTTTTGGTTAAGTATTCTTGAATCACTTTATATGAACCGGTTAGCTTTAGCATTGGCAAACTGGATCTGTGATAGGGCCAGAGTTTTTCTATTTTTATTTTTATCTTTCAAATTCTCATTTACTATTTCATACTCTGTATTTGGTTTTTAATCCAAACAAAGAGATAAAGTAGTTTCATAGTTTATTAAATAATAAAGAGATAAAGTTAATCCATATTTTCTTAATAAATTTGGTTCCTCTTACATAATCGCTATTTAATTTCTCTTTCTCCTGATTGATGTTAAAACGAAAGTGTTGTGTGAAACTAGGTGAATGCTTATCACTCGAATATATCTCGAGTTAACGTGTCTGATAAACATCTATAGGTGTGTTTTACTTATGAACAACGTTAGGCCCATTTTTTTCTACCATGGCCCTCGACTTTTCGTGAACCATCGAGCATGGCCGTGGCCTATACAAAATTAAACCCAACTTAGTTTTTTGGGTCTTCTACGGTGGTGAAGATGGATATAAACTAGATATATCGAAGCTGATGACGTGTATATTTGTTTCAGTTATTTATTTTACATATAAATGTATATATTGTTATTAACTTATTAATTGGAACTAATTACATGGATGATCCCTTTGGTTTACCAAAATTACGTATACGATTACGAATCTGTCGCAACGTATAGGTCCTCAATACTAGTTATATTTTACTTATTAAATTATTTATATGTATACAGCTATGAAAACAATGTTTTAATCCTTTATCAAACCCATATCATCACTAATGTGTTGTTGACTATTGATAACACAAAACATGTATTAGAAACTCTTTTCCACTGTTCTCTTTATCAAACATGATATTGCAATGTTTACTTAGTAGAGGAATATATAATGTATGGATGGTAATCTTTATTTAAAAGGAATCTTTATAATGATTAAAGTATTAATAATCATATGACTTAAGTTACAACTAGCACAAATAGTTCTAAATATCATGTCCTTTCCAATAACATTTTCAAAAGCCAAAAAAATCAGAAAAAGTATCTCTAACCTAATATTATATAAACCATAATATTTTTAATCAAACATAGTATTAATGATTTAATAAATAGTAAACAAGCAAATAGCTTTACGGGTCATTGTTGTTGAAACCGGATCAATTCTATTTGTCAGATGGTTTGAACTAGACGTGCAACCCTAAACCAGTTTGACACTAAAACCGACCCAAACCGAACTGGTTTGGACCCGATGGAGACCCAACCTTGTTCAAATTCGGTTGAACCCAGAGGTTTGAGACCGGTTTGTAACCCTCTCATTTGAAACCGATTGAACCTGAATCGATCCAGGTAAAAACCCTCTCAAAATTGCTCAAACAGATTTGGAATTGAACCGTACTTGGTCAACAAACCAATACAACCCGAACCGGTTCGAACCCAAAACCGGTTTTGACTTTTTTGTACCAACCCAAACTGGTTTGAACCAACGCCGCTTTAGATTTTGAACCCGATCTGTGCACCTCTAGTTTGAACCAGCAAACCTTTTTAATGAGAATATAATATTTTAAATTAAAAGATTTTAAAATCAGTCTCTTATAAATGAAAGCGTCTTCAAGTAATTTAGGATGATTTTGTGTTATATTTTATGAAAAGCCAAAATAGTTACCTTTTTCAAAAAAAAAAAAAAAAATTATTGTATATGAAAAATACAACTTTTTAAGCTTTAAATATAACCAACCATGCAATATGGTTTTAAGTTTTACACTTTTATGTAATGTATAGATATTTTCAAAAATCAATAAGTTATTAAAACTTGTTATTAACATGTTACTTGTTGATAACATAGAACATGTATCAAAACAATCTTGACGACAAGTATACCGGAGCACTTGCGGTCGGTGTTCCAAGCGAGATCGCTGGTCTTCACAAAGCATGGTTAGAACACGGGCGACTGCCTTGGAAAACATTGTTCCAGCCCGCCATTCGTCTAGCCAAAGACGGGTTTATAGTCGCCCCTTATCTTGCCAGTTCAATCTCAAGTTACGCTGCAACGATTAAAAAAGACCCGGGCCTACAAAAAGTGTATGCTCCAAATGGGGAACTATTACAAGCCGGTGAAACGTGTTATAACCATCAGCTCGGTTTGAGTTTAGAAACTATAGCGGAAGGTGGTCCTGAGGCTTTTTATAATGGCCCTATAGGGGAGGCATTGGTTAATGATGTTCGCGCGGGTGGTGGCATCTTGACAATGGATGATCTAAGGAATTATGAAGTCAAAGTTACCGACGCCCTTGAGGTGAACACGATGGGGTTTAATATTTTCGGGATGCCAGCCCCGTCAAGTGGTACACTCGGGCTAGCTTTGGTAAGCTTTTATTTTCTTAAGTGTATAAAACTTATCTGTGAGTGTGAACTCAGTACTTAAAGTACTGCGTTCACACTACTTTTGGATATAAAAAATATCTTTACTTACGACGTTAAAAACACAGGTATTGAATATTTTAAACGGGTATGAAAACACGGACAATGCGAAAGGAATGTTAGGCCTGCATCGATTCGTGGAAGCGTTAAAACATATGTTTGCTCTTAGAATGAACTTGGGTGACCCGGATTTCGTCGACATAAGCAAGACCGCTTCTGAAATGCTTTCCCCTTCGTTCGCGAAGAAGATTCAAGCCCGAATTTTCGACAACACCACTTTCCCATCAGAATATTACATGCCCGGGTATGTTAACATTCATTTCTTCGGTCGATAATCGGGCTAGTTATCTTAAAACAGATTAATATGTTTATTAGGTGGAGTCAAATTCAAGACCATGGGACAAGTCATTTTTGCATAGTGGATGCAGACAGAAATGCCATATCGATGACCACCACCGTGAACTACCCGTTTGGTGGCGGTATGGTATCTCAGGCGACCGGAATTCTGCTGAATAACGAAATGGCGGACTTCTCAGTACCTACAGAAATATCTCCAGACAGCCTTCCTCCTTCACCTACAAACTTTATTGCACCAAACAAGAGGCCATTGTCTAGCATGACTCCAATCATCATAGTCAAGGTAGAGTTTGACTTTGATAGTCAACTAAGAAACTTTCAAATACAAACTTTGCTATAATTGCATATGTTATGTGAAAAAATAATTATGAACATCATAGTTATATAACATTTGGTGCTACAAAAAGTCAAAGTTGATAAATTTCTTTTGAGTTTAAGAACTTGTTATGCTGACTTAAAAAAGTCAAAGGTTGACTGTTGATGACTTGTTTGACAGGATGGTCAATTGGCTGGGGTTATTGGAGGGAGTGGTGGATTGTACATAATTCCAGCAGTTTTACAAGTCTTCCTTAACCACTTCATTCTAGGACTGGAACCTTTAGATGCTGTTCAGTCTCCAAGAGTCTACCACAAGGTATTTTTCGGTGTTTTTCTTATGAAACGCGAATTGCCCAATTGCGAGCAAACCGTATAGGTGTTGATTTCGACCTGTTTATCTATGAATGAGTCGATTCGGGTTTCTATATTTTTTCAAACCGGGGGGGGGGGGGGGGTCAAATTAAAAAAATTAGCCAAAGGGGAATGTATGAACCAAGTTTACACTTTTGTGCATACAATCTTTTAAATACTCGTCTTCAAAGATTTAGATTATTGTAATAATAATAATAATTAGTTATGGGAACAAAAAGTTTAACCTGACCCGCTTTGACCCATACTAAGAAATGACCCTTTTCAACCCGAAGCTCATTTTGATCTGCTACCCAACCCACCTGTGACACGCATCTTGCCACAAATAGGGACGGTCAACGCTTTTGTTGGCGACCCATTGACTCAAACCGGAAATATTATATTATTATAATATTATTCTTTAAACCGTCTCATTTCTCTCTTCTTGTTATGGTTGTTGTGTTTTATGCAGTTGGTGCCCAATGTGGTATACTATGAAAACTGGACAGTGATTGATGGTGATCATATCGAGCTTTCGGATGACGAAAAGGAATTCTTGAAAGAAAGAGGTCATGTATTAGAGGCAAAATCAGGGGGCGCGGTTAGTCAATTAATCGTCCAAACGTTAAAAACCCCATTCGAAAACAGAAGATTGTCTTATAATCATAAGCAGGTTTTCAAAGGGATGCTTACTGGTGTAAGTGATCCAAGGAAAGATGGCAAGCCTGCTGGTTATTGATTTTCAATTAGGATATTTTTGGTGTCTCATATTGTATTGTTGTAGGGGTGCTAAATGGGTTACACTAGTTGTAAGATTAAATATTTATTTATATGTATTTAATCTAGTAATCATCATTATCATTTATATAATATGGATCAAAATATATTAAAACCTATTATATAATTAGTTGGTAATTGATGATGGACCATATTACCCTTATTAACAAATTAGGTTTCATATTGGGTGTATATATAAGGAGATAACTAGAGAGGTTAAAGGTTAGACACTAATAATAACATCACTATAATCGCCCCTCTACTCCTCTCTCCATCCGAATTCCTTCCCTTGAATTCGGTTTCACCATCATCATCTTACACCCTAAGGAGGAACTAGATCAAGTTTTGGTTATCATGTCGAACTCCATGGCTGCGTCTCTGACTGGATTCTCTGTTGGCCTGTCTGCGGTTATAGGTATTTCTATATGTTTTTCATTATGTTTATACAATCAACACTAGTGTGTCCCATAATCATAAAGAGGCTCATTAAAAACAAAAATTATAAATATATGTAAATAAAGGTTCATCAATGTTATAAATATCTAAGTACGTTGCGTTATCAATTCCAAATCTATTTTAAAAGCTCGAGTTTGGCACGTTTCAAACTTTATTAAGTTAGCCTAAGGTATCTAAGTACGCGCCGAATTTTCGACAACACCACTCGACAACACCACATATATAAATAATAATTACATATTTTCCAAATAATAAACGAGTCCAGTCAACTATTAAGTTAGCCTAAGGTATCTAAGTACGCGCCGTCTTTCAGGATCTTTACTATCACCATTATCATGTATGCATTCTTTATCACTCATGCCTTTGTAAACTTTTCTTGACGAATCGCCAATTAACGCCTCTTTATGTATCCTTTTCCTTCATAGTGTCCATTATATATTTGGTGTAATATGTACTTCCATGAAACGATTGTAAACAATTTGAAATTGAAGATATAAACTGAATTTGAAGAGAATAAGTATTAATTGATGTTCTAACTTGGAATGGTTTGGTTCATAAAATCGATGATATCAAATACGTCTGTATATTTCGATGTGTTCATTACAATGTAGAAGATGCAATAAAAACAAAATGGGTAATATCTCATAGGAATAGCAAAAAGAATGGTGGAAAATATGGAAACGTGTAGGCGTGTAGCTGTGATTGTGGATCAAATCAAGGTTGGGATATTTAAAAAAAGAGAAGGTTGACCAAGTTCTTTTAACGTTTTTATACATGTTCATGGAGTTGATGTCTGTAATGTGAAATTGAACAGTGTATGAAATTTGAAGAAACGATCATTTGAAATCCAAAGGTTTGTTGGAACAAAAAATATATGTTGTATCTCATTAATTTGGTAACGAGGCGGCACAGTTTTTATCAAAACAAAACAAAAAATAAGGAAAAGTTAAACTTTGATTTTTTTTTTTTATCTTTTTCAATTTATTTTCCAATTTCTAAACGCGTGTTCTATATACATTGATTTTTATGGAATTTCTTTATTTTTATTAGTATTTTAAAATCACAAAAGCATTTAATTATGATTTTTCTACATATATACACCTTGGTTTTTCCGAATAGGACAAAATATTTTAAAAACTTATTTTGTTTAAGTTTGTTAAAATTTAGACATACTTATAGAAGATTTTAAAAATAAGTTTACAACATTTTCAAAATCAAAGTTATAAACAAATACATGTCTTACAAATTCGACCTATGTAGCGATTTACACATGTATGGCAAACAAGCAACCCAATCATCAAGTCGCCATCGTTCCCGCCGCAACGCGCGAAGTGCCATCAACTTGTTAAAAATAAAACATAATGAATAGTAATAATAATATATAACTATAATTATTAATTAACATTAACCTATTAATCTATTATAAATGTTAATTAATAATTATAGTTTTACTATTCATTAGGTTTAATTAACATAATATATATTTAGTAACTCTAATACGCGCGAACCATAGGCACACCCCTACTTTTAACGAGTCAATCTCAAGCAACTCGCAAACGGCTCCACTTATTTACACCTGTTTTGATTCAAGTTCAAACACCCGATAATTGGGATGTGGCTTACGGTCAAAGATGGCTCTTGCGTCCCTCTCTTCCATACCTTCATTTAATCTCATGTAAAGAACAATACAAAATGGTGGAAGGTGATGATGTGTTTTTTTTAACTGCGACAATGATATAAATCAGAGAGCTAGCGGGGAATTAGAAAAAAAAAAAAAGGAAACCCATACAAACCCAAAACGTTACCCGGAATTTGAACCAAGTAAAAAAAAAGAAAGAAAAAGTGAAGTGACCAATATTTTTGTTGGTCACCATTTTTCCAATACTTGTAATGGCATAGCAACTTGTACCTAATGCAAAGGAAGTTGTAACTTATATAGGATTTGTCAATTTAAGTTGTATCCTAGTCAGCTTTGAATTGTTAAAAAAGACATTAATTGAATGATACTATGATAGGCCACATTTGAATTTACAATTTTGTCTATGATTCCTTAGAGTATCCGTGGGGCGTGATGGAAGATTTTTTGTGATGGATGGCGTTTCATAGCGCCCGCCACACAATAACAGGTGGCGCTATGGGGTCTCAAATTGTTGGGGGCGGTATGTTGATCACGGCGTGAAGGAGGAGAGTATCAAAATTTTGACCAATAAAAAATAGGTAAGTGTTTTTTTAATTAATTAATAAAAATGCAAATTAATAATTAGGTAATGATGGGTAGGGGCTTTATGATTACGCGCTCTAGTGATATAACGCCCCATAAAGCCCCTATATGACGTGACGCGCCACTTGTCGCATAACGCCCCTAAAAGGTCTTTATGAGTGACTACACATGACATTTAACAAATGAGGTAAAACTTATGTGGGGAAAGTCACATGTTGGTGTTTCAGTATTAGCCAACAATGCAGCCAAACACCAATTTGTTTTGTAAGAAACTTCCATTGGCCTTGTTCTTTAGACCATGTGGTCATGGGATGAATGTGAAAAATATTAACAGTGAAGTGGGGTTTTTGGTATTTGAATTGAATTCGAAAAATTCAAAAATCAAATTGCAATTTCGAATTCTGTTTTTGAATTTCGAATCGACAAAATTTTGAATTATATATTTAATTTGTATTTGTATTATGTATTATGTATCAGTATTTCAACTTTTTTCCATACAACCTCAGCATTCAAAAGAAATTCTAGGTTAAACAGATTCTGAACATGAAAATCCAAGAGAATTTTTTTGTGGCTTATCATATTTTTGTTATTATTTGAATCGGATCGAATACACTCGAATTCAAATCGAATTTGAATTCAACTAAAAATCTTTAAAATTCAAATAACTCGATTCAAATAACCTAAGGAACACGGATTCAATGAACAATGAAACTCTAAAGAGTTGTGACAATATTAAACGATTCAAATTAAATTGTGTTTTATCTTAAACGGATTGCATTAAACTAGCTAAACAGTTTGATAGTCACCAAAAGGAAATTTCCTAGAAATGGTCCTGTTGTTTTTAAAAGTGACAAACGTAGCTGAAGTCTTAGGGGCTGTTTGGTAGCCTCTGAATGTTCATTAAGAGGCTACCTCTTAATAGAACCATTAAGAATTTTACCAATGAGAAGGTAGAAGAATGTGACATGTGATGATTTATCGTTCAGAAGTTACCTCTTAACCATTCAGACTTGAGGTTACCTCTTATTCATTCAGAGGTTTTAAACCATTAAGAGGTAGCATCTGAATGGTCATTCAGAGGCTACCAAACAACCCCTTAAAATGATTTACAAAGCAAAAATTGGGGATAGGTTGTGACCCATGTGGTCCAAAACAACTCAACAAACACGTTAGCAAAGCTAAATACATACAACCCACAAACTGTTGGTTTATTTAAGTTGTACAGTTAGCTTGTTATCTTGTACTTTGATAGATTATGTTAGTTAACAGTTAGTTAGCCGTTAGGAAGTTAGTTTTCTGTTAAGCTAGACAGTTAAGTGTATGTAATTAGGTTAAATACTGTTTTGGTTAATGAAAGAGATTATCTTCCCCATTTCATTCTCTTCTTCATTTCTTCAAAATCAACACAAACATTTTGTTAACTGAACGGGTGCACGACTGTATGAAATGTGGTTAAAACATGAGTTTTTTTTTCCAGCATTAACATAGCTATGTAGATTTCACTGAGAAAGTCATGTAACTTTCTATGATAATCTAGGTTCTCTTAAGCATTAACGTGCCTAGACTGATTCCAGTGACGATCCGCGATCGTGTGACTCTCTATGAGAACTTGGGTTTTCTTTGTCATTGACACAACAATGTAGATTTCCATGACATAATCGCGTGGTAAACCATGTATTAGATCACTTGTTTTGTTCTCATTCTCGTCCAATGTAGCTCATGTATCAATTAAACACATTCAAATATGTTATTCAATATATAAAGTTACTCAAAAGTGTAGAAATATTTATATAAATATATATATATATATATATATATATTTAGAGCATATCATAGCTACACATTGATTGATCAAAGACGCTATGCATACCAGTTCAGTACAAGACTTACAAATGTTTTTCAACATTCATTTGCTACAAGAACAAAACACATGAAATCAGCAACATTATTGTTGACTTTTCAAACTTAAAATGTATTTCTGGAAAATAAATATATCATGAGGGAATGCCAAGGAACAAGGAAATGTAAGAGAACGATGCCACATTTGAGGGGTTTGTCTTTTATATACCGCCCTCGTGTGGGAATATAAGGAGCAAAACCTTTGTTTATTTTCAACAAGAAAAACAATATTTTGTTTAAGTTGTGATGTAAACTTGATATATTTTTGGAAACGTTGTTTATATAGATTGAATGGCATTGTTGTTTACTTTGTTCATATAGATTGTTTACACTATCGAATGCTATGAAAACCTTTCATGGTCACACACATGCGCTTTCGCTACGAGCAAGGTGTGACAAATGGTCCATGAGTTTAGATCACTTTTGCCACTTTCGTCCAAAAATGAAACTTTTTGCATCTGGTCCATGAGGTTTTTGTTACCATTTTCATCCAATTGGCAAACTGGGGTTAAAATTTTCTGTTAACTTATCCTATTTTTATTGTTTTCCTCATTTAATTAAAATATATTATGACAGAAAATAACGATTATACCCGTTATTTAAATGAGGAAAACAACAAAAAGGAGAGAAGTTAAAAGAAAATTCTAACCCAGTCAGCCAATTGTATGAAAATGACAACCAAAATGAAACCACAGGGGCCTCAGATACAAAAAGTTTCATTTTGGACTGAAGTGACAAAACTGGCCTAAACTCAGGGACCATTTATCATTTTACTATAGAAACAAAGTATCATTGTAGGTCCTCGAAGGATCTTAGAATAAGGTGATTTCAAGTTTCAAATGAACAAACAAGTGCGGAATCCTTGTTTACTCACAAACAAGCACAAAAGCACAAACAATGAGATAGAGACGATTTTCCTCAATTGATTCTGTATTAGTTTCAGCATAGTAACAATATACAAGTGAAAAATAAAGCTCCAACTCTCTGAAATCGCTCCTACAGAATGGAATGCATCCTGCTGTATTTATAGGCAATACAGCAAGTGGTCACACGAAGGCCAAAAAATGGCACACGAAAGAGCACCAGGTGACACGAAGGCCCCACCTTCGTGTCATGTAGACATGAAGGCTACATAATTTGAAACCCAGGCCTTCGTGTTATGCTTTCGTGTATAGCTATATAATGCGAAACACATGCCTTCGTGTCTAATGAGTAACACGAAGGCTGCCTTCATGTGACTTCAAAGTTCAAACTCACATAATCATCAAGTGTTGCCACGTCAAGACATGAGGATGTCTGACTTGGTCAACTTACATCATAATAACAAAACTACAGGGAACATAATAGAAACAAATACCGTTTATAAATACACGTAAAAACTATAAGCTAAGACACAAATTTATCAACAAACTCCCCTTTGTCTGTAGCTTGTGGTCTTTGATCTTCAGTTTTGTGGGTCTTCTAACATTTCCTCATAATAAAAACAGATTCGTACAACTGAATCATACCGTACCAGTGTAGCTATGTCTTTCTCCGATAGATTCACAACCCACATGCAATCATAAATTTGAAAATTTGGCGTGTCATCTCGAATAACTATCACTGCTTTGGTAGCGTCTAAGTGGTAACACCACAGATGAATATTATCAAGAAAATATTGCGGCATCTTCAGCAGAGGAATGTGTTTGAGAATATGTGGTGCTTTGTATTTTTGCTTGTACCTGCCAGTGTTAGTTTCTTTGTCGAAAGTGAAACGGATCTGAATACGATATGGAAACTGGGGCTTGTAGAAATCATTCTTCCAGCCTATTCGTTTGCTCCATCTAATTTTCTTCTCGAATTCTTCCATTAGCTTGTTTTTAGATCTGTTGATAACCCTGTCAGTGCGAGTGCAGAGACGTCGTAGTGTGGTAGAGTCAAGATCTTTAGAAAAGAGCTGAAGTACTGAATTCCTAGCTCTTGCTTCACAGCAATGCATCTTAAGTCTCTGATGTAGATCCAACTGAGAATGTTGTTGGATCAGTTATGTTCTAAACATAATGGAAAACATGAAAACATACCTATCACCGCAGACAGTGCAGAGGAGAATCCAGTGATGGAAGAAGCCATGGAGTTCGACATCTTTGTCAAGGTGATCTAGTTCCTCCTTAGGGTACTGACTGATGATGGTGATTATGAAACCGATAAGGGAGATCGGTTATGGAGAGGGAGGTCGATTGATGTTATGCTTATTAGGTTATGTTTAAGTGTGTAACCTTTTAACCTCTACATAAGTCTCCTTATATAAGCACCCAAGAGGAAACCCAATTAGTTAATAAGGGTAATATGGTCCATCAACAATTACCAACTAATTATTTAATAGGTTATTATATATTTTGATCTATATTATGTAAATGATTATAATGGCTACTAGATTAAATATTAAACATAATATATATAATCTTACATTCTCCCACTTAGGTGAGTAATCATTTACCATGAGTATTAGATAAACCTGATCAGGTGTTAACACTCATTTTAGCCTTAAACAAGTACTATAGCAGAGAAATACAGTCGTTGAATCATTATGCGACTCAGGACCCCCATTAGTCATACTATAGCCTTAATTTAAAACCTAATCGTCATGATCAAAATACGCATAAGCCCTTTGTTTGATTTGTAACTTTATTTGTCTATATGCCATTATACCGGTTGAACATATTCTAAGAGACATACAAAATCAAACTGAGGAAATTTCATTAATCATAAACATAAGCTAGTACAATATGCTTAAATAAGGTCTTTACTAAATCCCATATTCCGAACATGTTCTTCGTAAACCTTAGGAGGGAGACCTTTAGTCATCGGATCCGCAAGCATATCTTTAGTACTAATATACTCGATACAAAGATTATTTTCCTCAACTCGTTCACGTACGAACAGATATTTTGTATCGAGATATTAAACCAGCTTCAGTCGAACTGTTACTGTTCGAGAAACTAACGGCAGCTGAATTATCACAGTAAAGCTTCAATGGTCTAGAAATGGAATTAACAATTTTGAGTCCAGTGATCAGATTTCTAAGCAACATTCCATGACAGGTTGTGTTATAAACAGCAATGTACTCTGCCATCATTGTGGAAGTTGTGGTCAACTGTTGTTTATGACTCTTCCATGAGATAGGGCCGCCTGCTAACATAAAGATATAGCCCGAAGTGGATTTCTTGTCATCTTTGCATTTGGCAAATTCAGAATCAGAATAGCCCACCACTTCTAAATGATCACTTCTTCTATAAGTCAGTTTATAGTCTTTCGTCCCTTGCAGATATCGTAGTACCTTCTTAGCTGCTTTCCAGTGATCTAGGCCAGGATTAGTCTGATAACGGCCTAGCATTCCAGCAATATAAGCGATATCTGGGTGAGTATAGACTTGAGCATACATCAGGCTCCCGACTACTGACGCGTAAGGTATCTGGCTCATTTGCTCCTTCTCAACCTCTGTTGTCGGACACTGGAATGAACCGAAAACATCTCCCTTAACTACTGGAGCGACGGAGGGTTTGCACTATTGCATGTTATAACGTTTAAGGACACGATCTATGTAAGCCTTCTGGGACAATCCTAAGATCCCTTTGTGTCTATCTCGGTGAATTTCGATGCCAATGACGTAAGAAGCATCTCCGAGATCCTTCATGTCGAAGTTATGCGAGAGTAACCGCTTCGACTCATGCAACATGTCTAAACTATTACTTGCCAGTAGAATATCATCTACGTAAAGGACAAGTATAGTAAAGTTACTCCCAGTCATCTTGAGGTAGGTGAATTGATCCACTTGATTCTTCATAAAACCTTGTTTCTTCATGACTTCATCAAACTTGAGGTACCACTGACGTGATGCTTGTTTCAACCCGTAAATGGATTTCTTCAACTTACAGACTAGATGCTCCTGACCTTCAGGTTTAAAGCCTTCAGGTTGTTTCATGTAAACATCTTCGTCCAAGTCTCTGTTAAGGAAAGCGGTTTTAACGTCCATCTGGTGCAGCTCTAAATCAAAATGAGCTACTAGGGCCATGACGATCCTTAATGAATCTTTACAAGAGACAGGTGAAAAGGTCTCTTGATAATCAATTCCCTCTTTCTGAGTGTAGCCCTTTGCAACCAATCTCGCTTTGTAGCGTTCAACATTCCCATTCGGATCCAGTTTTGTTTTGAACACCCATTTGCATCCTACGGGTTTGATTCCGTTGGGTAATTCTACCAAATCCCAAACGTCATTTTTCTTCATGGATTCAAGCTCATCAATCATTGCTTTATTCCATTCAGAAGACTGATCACTGCTAATGGCTTCATTGTAAGAGATAGGATCATTTAGCTTTCTGGGATCCATTTCAGTCAGGTAGGTAACATAATCATCCCAATTAGTAGGCCTTTTTTGCCTAGATGACCTCCTGAGTGGATTATCGGGTTCCGCGTTGTCTTGGTTTTGAGCGTTTGATGTGCGTTCATCATGAGGTATAATGGGTTCTGATTGTAGAGGTAAATTTGGAGTTGGTACAGTAGCTTCGGGTACAGTAGTTGCATTGGGTACAAGAGGAGTAATCGGAGTAATGGTAAGCGACGAGTCTCTCCCCCCCGCGTCTTGTACTTCTTGCAATTCTTCGTAAGGGTTGGTACTGCTCCCACTGACCTTGAAATCCTCCAGGAACGCAGCACGCTTGGTTTCAACAATGCGGGTGACATGGGAAGGACAATAGAAACGATAACCCTTTGAATTATCAGGATACCCGATAAAGAAACAGGTAACTGTTTTAGGGTCAAGTTTCCTTAGGAAAGGATTGTAAAGTTTTGCTTCAGCAATGCAGCCCCATACTTTCATATATTTAAGACTCGGTTTCCTTCCTGTCCAAAGTTCATAAGGAGTTTTAGGGACAGACTTAGAAGGAACTCTATTGAGTATATGAACAACTGCTTTTAACGCTTCAGTCCAGAGGAATAATGGTAAATTAGTGTTGGCTAACATACTGCGCACCACGTTCATAAGGGTACGGTTTCTTCGTTCAGCGACACCGTTCTGCTGAGGTGTACCAGGCATGGTGTATTGGTTCACAATCCCCTGGCCCTTACAAAACTCATAAAACGGACCAGGAGCTTGACCCACATCAGTATGTCTTCCATAATATTCACCGCCTCTATCTGATCTCACAACTTTAATCTGACGATCTAATTGCTTTTCAACTTCAGCCTTATAATCTTTAAAAGTTGTAAGAGATTCAGACTTTTCCTTAATTAGATACAAGTACATGTAACGAGAATAATCATCAATGAAAGTGATAAATGAAGTATGTCCTGTTATGCAAGTGATTTGGTAGGGACCACTAATATCAATGTGAATGAGTTCTAATAAATTAGAGCTCCTAGTGTCACCTTTCTTATTCGCTAATGTCATTTTACCTTTAAGACATTTGACACATGTTCCAAAATCAGAGAAATCGAGAGGAGGTAAGACTTCATCCTTTACAAGACGATTTAATCGTTCTTTTGAGATGTGGCCTAAACGCTGATGCCACAACATGGATGAAGTTTCTAAGTCTCGTTTCTCTTTCATCTTTGTGAGTGATTCATTAATGTTATATGACAACAAAGATTTGGAAAAATTATCATCTAGTTCTAATCTATAGAGACCACCATCCAGAATACCAGTACCATAAAGAACAGAATCATAGAGGATAGAGAGTTTGCGATGACCATGGGAAACAATAAAACCGTCCATGTCTAACTTTGATCCTGATACAAGGTTCCGAGTTACCTCAGGAACATATAAGGTATTATAAAGTTTAATACATAAACCAGTTTTCATAAATAATTGTAATGTTCCAATGGCCTTCACTTTTAATTCTCGATCATCCCCAACCTTAAGCGTTCTTTGGTTTCTTTCCAGCTTCCGGATTGTAAGGAATCCCTGAGTTGAATTGGTAACATGAACCATAGAACCAGAATCAAACCACCAAGAATTAGAAGAAACACTTAAATTATAGGACTCAAGTATCATAAAATAATCGTTACCTTTCTTAGCCAGCCACTCCTTAAAGTCAGGGCATTCCTTCTGCATGTGTCCTGCCTTTTTACAGAACTTGCAGTGGATTCTGCCTAAGGAGTTCTTAGAGCTGGAAGGTGCACTAGTATTAGGATTGGGCCTTTTGACTTTTGAAGCATCCTTCCTCTGATGATTGTTCTTCCTTTTCTTAGAGTTGGAGGTGGTGAAGTTAGCAACATCAGTAGTGCGATCCATCCTCATACGCTCTTCCTCCTGTACGCACATAGCGACCAGCTCACTCATCGTCCATTTGTCCTTCTGAGTGTTGTAATTGATCTTGAATGCTTCAAAGGACGAAGGAAGCGAAGTAATGATGAAATGAACGAGGAAACCATCACTGATTTCCATTTCCAGTCCCTTCAGCTTATTGGCCATGTCATTCATCATCATGATGTGCTCGCGAATGCCGCTCCTCCCATCATACTTAGTTGTCACCAGCTTAAGGATAAGGGTACTAGCGTGTGCTTTAGACGTCCCCTTGAACTGCGCCTCCACAGAAGCCAAGTAGGTTTTAGCATCTTCAGAATCAGGAATAGCTCCTCTGATTGCATTGCTAATGGACTGCTTCATAAACATGAGAGACATGCGGTTACACCTAGTCCACTTTTCATGAGTTAACTGCTGAGCAGCAGTACTTTGTGGAGTAAGGTCCGCTGGCTTATCCTCTCTTAAGGCATAATCAAAATCCAGCAGTCCAAGAGTAAGCATGAGAACATCCTTCCATGCAGCGAAGTTATCACCAGTCAAAGGTGGAATCCCGCAATTAGGCGCTGATAGTGGAAATAAGATGAGCAAGTTATGATACTAAGGAAGAAGTCCTAATGTGATCTAAGGGCATGTTAAACTAAGGCAGGCATAAATAATGACCATTATAATTATGAAGCTGTGATATTGTCTATTACTAACATCAAAATAATAGACTTAGTTAAAATTCTACTTAAACGAAGACAAATCAGCTTTGGCCAGAAGTGTAATCATTTAAGCATGTGCGCAAAGTGATTGTAACAAATCAGCTTTGGCCAGAAATTGAGACAATCACTTTAGTTTTGCACTTGTTAAGTATGCCATCTATGAAGGAATTAAATCAGCTTTGGCCAGATATTAAGACTTTCATGTTTATGATGCACACTTAACATAGCTTTCGTAATACTTGAACGATAAGTGGATGTATCAAATCAGCTTTGGCCAGAAATAATACATCAGAAGGTCATTCAAGTTAAGCTATTTTGGTTTTGTAAAACATTATCTGATTCTGATTAATTAACTAAGTATTTACAAAAACCAATTATTTAATAGCAAACCACCTGTTAGCGCGGATCGAAGTCAGTTATGAGGTCTCGAGTGAGTTCTCGAGTCCAGTCTCGACTCATCTTGTAACATTATGAGGTCTCGACTCATTTAAGGTCTCGAGTCGCAACCTCAATGTCTCGAGTCGTAATCATGGTCTCGACTCAGTTATGAGGTCTCGAGTGATTGATGAGGTCTCGAGTCGCAACCATGGTCTCGAGTTGTGAAGATTGAAGCCCTTAGTCGAAACCTTAGTGGTCTCGAGTCGAGACCTTATGGTCTCGAGTCGAAATCGTTGTCTCGAGTTGTGAATATTTGAGAACATTTATGATTTCGAGTCGAGATCTCGTGGTCTCGAGTCGAGATCTTGGTCTCAGCTTGTTGAAATGGACCTCGAAACTTCCTGTTAACAGCTGTTAATGTGATAATAACTGAAAACTCAAAATTTAAGGGATTGTGTGATAGTGTTTCTTGTTTTATTGTTGATCTAAATTTATCAAGGATTTTGAAAATTATAACTGTATATCTTTTTAACAGTTTTCAAATAAACTTAAAAGATAAAATTGGATCAAACAGGAAAAAAAAAAAAAACTCATCAATCCTAATTACATTCCAAAACATAAAGGAATTTTCGAATTTTCCTAAGAACATGATGAACCCTAAAAAATTAAAACAAAAATTCTGGAACCCGAAACCTGAATTTTAAGGCTTTTCTAAAACAGATTTCGGTAATAAGTTTACACGTTTTGATTTCGGGATATTTAAAACATATTCTTTTCCTCGAAACAGTGATCTCGAGTCATGGTTTATGACTCGAAACCGGTTGTGATGTTTATTAAGTTATAAAAAAATTCCGTTTTCCAAGTTTCTATCCCAGAATTGATGGATACGAAAACAGAACTGACTAATCAACATATGCTCTGATACCACATGTTGGATCAGTTCTGTTCTAAACATAATGGAAAACATGAAAACATACATGTCACCGCAGACAGTGCAGAGGAGAATCCAGTGATGGAAGAAGCCATGGAGTTCGACATCTTTGTCAAGGTGATCTGGTTCCTTCTTAGGGTACTGACTGATGATGGTGATTATGAAACCGATAAGGGAGACCGGTTATGGAGAAGGAGGTCGATTGATGTTATGCTTATTAGCTTATGTTTAAGTGTGTAACCTTTTAACCTCCACATAAGTCTCCTTATATAAGCACCCAAGAGGAAACCTAATTAGTTAATAAGGGTAATATGGTCCATCAACAATTACCAACTAATTATTTAATAGGTTATTATATATTTTGATCAATATTATGTAAATGATTATAATGGCTACTAGATTAAATATTAAATATAATATATTTAATCTTACAAATGTTTCCCTGATAGCTTCATATAAACCGCTTGCTTTACGGAGGATCGAGGCTTTGGCTTCGGAACACTTTTCACAAAGTCAGCCATCCAAATCTTGTGTCTTTCAGCTTGTTCCTCTAGAGAGATAGTGGTCTTTGGTGTTGTGTCATGATTAGATGTAGGATCGTTTTACCGACCAAACGAGTCGTTCAAAAGAGTTTTTGCTCAATACAAAAGGCGGAAACAGATGTATCGAGGTAATTCAGCTAGAAATACACTTTAAACTGTCTTTAGATTGATTTGACAAAGTTTTACAGCGAGAAGACACTTCGGCAGCACTTAGGCACTCAAACCGGAATCTAATTTTTTTAAATGACACAGACCAGGAAACTATATATAGGCAACGTAATTTCGCATGAACGTGTTCAAACGAAATTAGATTTCACACGATAGTAATTTCGTGCGAAATTACCAAGCGAAATTACATACTGTAATTTCTTGCGGAATTACCTGTTAACCTATTTTTGACATTTTCTCATACAACGTGCCCTGATCTATCTAAACACAAACAAGACTCGATACAAGACGAAGTCAACAGATGTATGCACTAACATGCTCCCCCTCAGATGTCGACGAGTCTTCAATACATATCTTCAACATCTTCAATCTTTATCAGTCTTCACATTCTCTCTCCAAAGTATCTAACAATGTAAAACATCTTCAATCTTTCTCTTCTTTTATTTTCCAGGATCTCATCTGACTCTATCTTCTCTTGATCAGATCTCTTGATTCCTTAAGTTCTTCAGCATTATCAGCTTGCATGAACTTCAAGATCTGAACTTGACTCTACAATCTTCTATCCCAAGATCTGTGGCTGGCTCTTTCATCATCAGACTCCCCCTTAAGTTGTACTTGGGATCGCAGTTTGTCTTCTACAAGTTCAAAATCATGACCTTGCTCACATTTTGCTCAGGATCAAAACCTGACTAACTGCACATTCTTAACCCAGAAATAAATTTCACAAATTTAAAATTTTAACAAATTTATTCTCTGCTTATCACTTGTAAACACAAAGACACCAACATTTACAAGTATCCAACAAAATGATTTAACATTTTTAAACTTTGATGATCCACTTGTAAGAAAAACTGTTCACACACACTTTCATCTCAAACAGACTTCCCCTCACTGGTTATCCATCATGTTTAGCACTGGAATTTTGAAAATCAACTATCCAACATCAGTTGTCGAAAATCTTTTTATATTTTTCAAAATTTTATGCTAAAACACACTTAAAATCTTTTTGGACTTTTGAACTTGAAAGTAAATGCATTAAAGAAATATTTACAAACAATATTTTTGTGAGTTTGTGTAAGAGATCAAATCAGTTTTTAAGACAAATCACCAACACCGTTAAGCTTTAAACATTTTAAGTTCTAAACGATTCACTTAGATTGTCAGTATATTGATCCACTTAAATTTTCACACAAATTTCAACTGTTTCGAGATACGAGATTAAAGTTTTAGAGACTTAAACTTATTCACGTGTCCTACCTCAGAATATACTCCTGTATCCATATCACAATATTCAGTCTTACAGGTGAGTATACCACAGATGATATCTGTAAAGGGTTAAATGCGAGGGCCATGGGAGCTCAGGCTATTGCTTCCGCAAAATCAGAGAGATGATGGCTTCGACTTTTGGTGTGTTCCCTTTAGAGAATCTTTTCTTCAACAGCACATGATTAGCATTTTTCAATGTTTCATCATTTTTTGTACTGAGGGTTGTGCTATATTTCAAGCATGCGAAAAGTATTATACGGGGACTAGGCCATTGCTTCCGCAAAATCAGAAGTCCCGGGATAATACCCCAGATATCACTGAGTATAAAGACCTAGTATCTCAGAAAGAGGGACCTTTCAAACAAGATTTCGGGGGTTACCCATATATCCAAGAGATGTTCCCCACGATATAAGCAAGTTTGAAATTTAGGTTTATATCTCGACACAATCTACTAAATGTGTAAAAACCTACTGGCAAATCATCAATGAGACCGTTTATCACATTTGACTTTCCAATTCTTTAGCATGCTGTGATCGTCCACTGATGTACTATCATTTCCTCTTTTTCACAACAAAACTCGTTTTTGATTTTATCATGTTTTTTACTTTTTCAGATTTTCTAATGTTTTTGAATTTTCTGAAAATTCTTACTCCCCCTAAAATGCAAAATCATTTAAAGAAAATTTGAAAACAAACTGTATGCAAAACTATAATATTTGAACTTAAAACTGTTAAATGTTTCATGTGGTTGAAAGAACAAGGTGATGAATTGATCCCCTAACCTACAAGTGGTTTTATGAAATCTGATTTCGCTTGAACATGTTCATGCGAAATTACCTTCTAACCTATTTTTCTCGTTTTTCGTGCTCTGATCTTTTAGTACTAATCTAAGACTCGAGCGAAGACGAAGTCGACAGACGTATGCACTAACAGACTCCCCCTCGGATGTTGACGAAGTCTTCGGTGCGAGTCTTCAGCATGACGACTCTTCATTCTTGATTAGTCTTCTCGTACTTTAGGAACTTCGCCTGGCTTTCCGTAGCAACAGGATCTGGAACCTGTTTTCTTTGTCTTCAGACTCCCCCTTTCACTCAACTGGGATCGCAGTCTGGAAATCTTTATCAGTAGCTTAGAATCGAAAACCTGGAATTAGACATCAGGAATTGATACCTAGCTCTTTCAACATTTCCTGCACAAATTTTCTCACAAACACATTTTCTCAATTAAAACAAACTCCCCAACCCAAACTTAGTTCATCAAGTTTAGCACTCGGAATTTTGAAAATCAGCTCTTCAACATCAGTTGTCGAAAATCTTTTTGAATTTTTCAAAATTTATGCTAAAACACACTAAAAATCTTTTTGGATTTTTGATACAAAAGAAATGCAGTAAAGTAATATTTACAAACGATATTTTTGTGAGTTTGTGTAAGAGAATCATATCAGTTTTTGAGACAAATCACAAGCACCATTGAGCTTTAAACACTTTAAGTTTTAAACGATTCACGAAGATTGACGATATATTTATCCTCTAAACTCAATCTAAAAACTTTCGAAATGCTTTCCGATACGTTAAGGTATATTAATTTTGCACTAAGTTCTTACGGACCCCACGATCTCAGCATATCCCCTCATCATGCAATACACTAACTCAAGTAATGCCTTTAAACTTTTATCAACTGTGATTAGTGCGAAAACAACGCAGGGTGTTTAAACATTAACAATCAGGTCGATCTTTCGATACGCAAAGAAAGTCCAATGTTTAAACAAAACAAGAAATAAAAACAAATCAAAATTGTTTAGGCTTTAACCACCAGTTCGATACTCCCGTATACGCAGAGGTGATCCAAAGCTTAAACGAAACACCAAAGAAAATAAAGCAGAATGTTTAGGCAATAATATCCAGTTCGATACTTTCGTATACGCAGAGGATATCCAATGCTTAAACAAAATAAAGAAATAAAACAAGTTTAAGTCTTTGCAAAATAAAATGCACAATCACAGTGATTTTTCAGTAAAATTGTGAAAGTTCACAAATTTAACCAGTTTTTATGCACTTTTAGCATTCAGCTATTACTGAGCAGGTACACAATCAAGAAGGACAAAACTAAGTACTATGCTTTCAACCATGTTTCCCACTAGAACTAGGCTTTTTCATTTAAGTTTGTATCGTTATCACAAATCTACTAGTCTAGCTGAGCCTATCGTCACATCTTTAGTGAGACCGTTTATCACATTTTAACTTTTCATTTCTTTAGCATGCTGTGATCGTCCACTGATTTACTATCATTTCCTCTTATTCACAACAAAACTCATTTTTGCTTTTTCAATGTTTTTGACATTTTCAAATTTTCCAATTTTTTTTTAAAATTTTACTCCCCCTAAAATCAAAATATGTTTCAATTTTGATTTTCTGGGAAAATTTGAATCACTGTACAAAGTAAAATGAAAAACTGATATCGAATTGCTTCAATTCGCCATCCATTGTGCATAAACAATCAGAACTCCCCCTTACAACAAACTATTTTCCCATTATGATTTCAAAACACTTAAGTTTGTTTTAATCAAAATGGTTTTTCCTGAAAAATTAGTTTTGTTATTCTTCACAAACCATTTAAAAAATGTAACAATTTTAAGTTCAATCACCAAATACCACTTGTAGAAAATCAAGTACAACTTAATGTCCTTGATTTACCACTTGTAAGTCGAAATATCACATAAAGTAAATTTCTCAAGAAAGATGCCGATACCTGCTCCACACTTACCAACCTGGAAGCTCCGGCAAGTCAGGATTTTTATTTGAAAAGATCTACCCAAGCCTGACCATTCTTGGGGTTTTCAACTTTTTTTTTCTGAATTTCCGTTTGATAATGATGGAAAATTTACATAATCCATTGTCAACACGGAATCATCACTTTTTACCTCAACAAATGGTTCTTCTGGCTTTGACGAACCAGATTCATCGCCAGAATGTGGCTTGTCTGACTTTGATGAGTCAGATTCATTGCCAAAACATGACTCCTTTGTTTCCGAAGAGACAAATTCATCACTAGAAAGTGAAAATTTCACTTTCTTTGATTTGTTAACCACTTGATTAACTGCTTTTTCTTTCTTTAATATCCCTTTCGTCCTCAGATTTGTATCTGATGAATTTGTTTTACTTGACTTATCATGTTTTGTTGTGTGAAACAATTCATCAGAACTCTTATTTGTACCAAAAGGTGTACCCGAGGACAAAATCTTTTCAAGATACTCTCTAGCTTTCTTCCTTTTCTTCCTCAGTCTGTCTTTCTGCCCTTGTGAAAGTTTTACTTTCTTTTCTAGAACTTTCTGTTCTTTGGGCTTTTCTTTGACTTTGACTGGTTTCTTTGCCATTTTCTGAGATTCAGCCCTCGATTTTCCCTTTGATCTCATTGGACAATCTCAGGCAATGTGACCTTTGATTTGACATTCAAAACATCTTCTTGTCTCAAAAATCTGACTTTGGCAGTTAACAGCAATGTGTCCATGATAACCACATTTGTAACACACTCTGTTATCGTACCATTCACCACCTTCAAACCAAACACTAAGATCATGACATTGCTTGGCCTTGTGGTAGTCATTTCTCTTCTTGTAAGCTGGATTTGTCCTTTGAGCACTGTGGTCAATCTTGCACCACTTATTACCAACTGTTTTTGAGTTTTGAATTTCAAATTTTTGTGATTTTTTTATCATGATTGGATGATTGAACCGATGACTTTTTATTTTCTTTTTGAAAACTTTTTGAATTTTTAATACTTTGTTTTTGTTCTGCAATCTTCTTCAAAGGTTTCTGTGTTGAACATTCACCTTTTTCTATAGATTGCAAAACAGTTTCTTGAAACTTCTCTTTTAGTTTCAAAAATAATTTCTTTTTCTCATTTTCATCATCAGTTTTATCATCACAATCTTCAATTTTGACATTGTCATAATTTATGACCTTGTCACTTATTGGAACTGAATTGATCGGTTTTGGACACATATAATCTGGTACTGATGACGAAGTCACAAAACCTTTCAATTTATTCTCTAACTCCTTGATTTTATTTCTAGCAATTTCAGCTTCATTTTCAAGCCGAATGATTTTCTGGAGATGAGAATTTATTGCAATTTGTTTTTCAATATTATTTTTACCAAAAATCAATTTTTCATTTTCTAGAATTTTTATTTTATTCTGAAAATCTTTTTCGTTTTCTTTTAAATTTTTGTTTTCCAATGTCAAACTCTCCACATCCTTCAAGAGTTTGACATTATCTGCTTTGAATTTATCACACTTTGAGCACATCACAGATATATTTTCAACATCAGCTTTCTTCTCAATCTTGAAAGCTGAAATTTCTTCAATCTGTTCTTTTACTGCTTGAACTTTTTCTTCAGGTTTGACTTCATCGTTTTGTGACAACACAGTTGTCTCATCTTTTTCAGATTTTTCTAGATGAACACTTTCATCCTGAATCTTCTTAGATTTGACATTTTCTTCAACATGATCCTTCTTTTCGCAGCAAGTTTATTCTTGAGCTTTTCAATTTGTTCTGCAAAAGATTCATTAAACATTTCAGACGAAAATAACCTTTTATAAAATTCCAGTTTTTCAAGTTCTCTACTATCATCATCACATTCTTCATCAGATGAGTGATAAAAAAACTAGAGCTTTCTCTGAAACAACTTCTGAAATATTTTCAGCTTTTTCTAAATCAACTTCTAAACCCTTTTCAGTTTTATCTAACACAATTTCTGAATCCTTTTTTATTGAAACTGGTTCTCTTGAAATTGATTTTTCGAAAACTGGTTCTTCTTTAATCTCAATATAACTCTCTTGTTGAGATACATAGTAATACAATGCTATATCTTCTTCAGAATCCATGTTTTGATAACAAATTTCACAAATTCAGACAATTTCAAGCGAAATCAACCTGAAAACAAACACTCAAACGAAATGATGAATTCAAACGAAATACCAATTTACACGATATCAGAATTTTCACACGAAATAATGTTTTCATGCGAAATCACCAAACGAAATATAATTTTGTGCGAAATTAGCTTGAATTCAAACAAAATCAAGCCAAATTAGTGCGAAATAGTCTTTTTGAAACGAAATATCTAATTTCGTATGAAATATCTCAAACGAAATCTGATTTCACGCGAAATTAACACCAATTTCAAACGAAATTAATCACAAGATGTAATTTCGTGCGAAATTATGAAGTTATTCCAAACGAAATTATGCTGATGTCATCATGTCGGCCAAACTTTTGTCAAATTTATCAGGTTTTAGCTCGATTTTAAGCTCAATTTTCTCAAGGCTTTGTTAAAACACTGTTTCGCATATAATGTGTGAAAATCAAACAATTTTAACCGTTAAAACATGTTCAATTTAGAAAAGAAGGTGTAGAAATCAGAATTTTCCAGCGAAAACGAGTTAAACGGTAAGAACTCTTCCTCCTGAGCTCTGATACCACATGTAGGATCGTTTTACCAACCAAACGAGTCGATCAGAAGAGTTCTTAGACAGAATCAGAGGCGGAATTCATTGATTAAGTCTTCGTTTAGCTTGTATAACACTAGAATCACTATTAACTGTCTTGTTTATTGATCTGATAACAATATACAGGCCAGAGACACTTCGACAGCACTTCGGCGTCGGAATCTAATTTCGTACGGAATGACATGATCAAGCACCTATTTATAGACATCTAATTTCGCATGAACCTGATCACACGAAATTAGTTTCACACGAAATCTAATTTCGTGCGAAATTACCTTCTAACCTATTTTTCTCGTTTTTCGTACTCTGATCTTTCAGTACTAATCTAAGACTCGAGCGAAGACGAAGTCGACAGACGTATGCACTAACATTAGACATCCTTTCTTGTATATCACCCTCACTGTTATCGATGAGAGGTTCATCAATTGGATCGAAAATTTTGCTATCATCTCTCATATACTTTACTATCTCTGTTTCACGAACTTCAAACTCTATCTCATCAATGTCATCTAAGTCACTGTCATCACTTTCCAGAGTCACTTCTTCAAGCACGGTGGGATCAACACTTGTCGATTCAGATAAAGCTTTCAATTTTTCGTCAGACATATCAGAAATAAGTTCGCCCTCTTCTAACAGTTCTCCAGTCATGGGGTGTGTCTAAGACATAGAAGACTCACCCTGGGCTTCTAACTCCCTTATCACCATGTCACCAACATCTTCAACGCCTTCTAAGATAGATGACTCCCCTTTAGAATTGGCTCCTAAGAGTTTGTCGTTCCAATATTTGGTTCTCAGCTCTGCGTTTACTGGTAAAGTAACAACCACCTCTTCTGTTTCTCCTTCAACATCAAGCCCTGTAAGATCGTCTTTGATATCAAAATGAAAATTTTCTTCATCATTGTTATCTAATGCACTAATCTGAGCAAGCTCATCTGATGGTGCTACAGCTATGACTAGGGATGCTTCAATAAAAGTTGAAGTCGAACCACCGACATCTGTATATGCAGAAGCATTTGGATTTGGCGCACTCGGAACATTGTCGGAATTAGCTGGATCTTCTTTACCGTGATGTTTCTTTTTCTGCACTTCTTCAGGCTTACACTGATCATCTCACATTAGATTAATCTTTCTGTTTATCTCATTGAATGTCTTGTTCATCCCTCTGATCCTAGAAAGCATCCTTTTGTCACATGTTTCTTGCCATTCTTTTATCGAAGCATTCTTCTGAGCCAAATCAGTGTTTCTCTTCTCAAGCTCTGCATTCTTCCTTTTCAATTCAACTATCTCAACTGTCTTAGCAGCATCCGTAGCAGACAATCTCTCAATCTCAACAGCTTGTGCAGTAGAAGTCGCTTTCAAATATCTTATCACACTATCGTGTATCTTGATTCTTTTACGACTATCATTCATAAACTCCACTTGATCAACCATTTGACCCCAAAATTGTCTCGCCTGATCTTGAATTATTAGAATCCTTTCACTATAAGTAGCATTATAAATCTTTTGTACAACTGACGATCCTTCACTAACAAACTGAAGTTGTGGAATTGATGATTCTTGAGAATGTGACGTGGATCGTTCTGAGGTAGTGTGCTGAGCTTGTGTTTCTGTTTCTGGTGCAGCTGGTCCTGAACTCATAAGATCTTTAATTTCATGCTCAGTAAGTGCATGTTCCTCAACAGGAGTAGCAGTGACTGGTTTTGCTGGAATTTCTGGTACGGGTTCAGCTGGAGGAGTTGGTTCAACAATTGTAACTTGATTTCTTGGCTTTTTACCTCCTCCTAGTTCTTTGGCAGAACGTGTCTCTTTTTCTTTCTTAGTCGTTGTCGATTTTGGTGGAACATAATCTTCATCATCATCACAAGATTTTCGTATCTTTCTGTGCACCATAACACCATGTTCATTGCGAACTCTCTCGTAACCCGGGGCTAGAGGATCATCATTGGCATCCGACTCATCGTCATCACCTTTTTCGCCTATATTACCCATATCAACATTTTTCTTGTCATCATCACTCTCGTCTTTCTTATCATCATCTTCATCATCATCATCTCCCTCTTCGACAATCACTGTTTTAGCCTTTCGTTTCTTACTTCCATTTGCCTCGGCATCCTTTTTCTTCTTTTCAAGCATTTCATTAACCATTGTCTCCTCATTATCGGAATCAATGTCGTCATGACGCCACTTATCATTGGCAGGAGCTTCATAATCTATCTTTCCAAGATGCCCGATCATCTTTCTTGGAGGCGTGCTTTCAGCGTATTGGCTCATTCTTTTGAACACAACTAGCGAATATTCCTTCATAACGTCAATCTTCAACACATTCTTTGGAAAAATTGGCAATTGAGAATCTATGATCATCTGGATAAATTTGGGATACATCCAAAATTTAGTCGCACCGCCTAAACGTTTTCCGAGGTTTTCATTCATGTTCTCGAATATGAATCTTGAAATATTAAACGACTTTTTCAACGTCAATGCCGTCATCAATCCCAACAAGATTGTGTTCGTCACATCGTATCCCGCCTTTCTTGAGAAATCTTCTGTTGAAAACTATATCGCTTTGACACGAACCAGTTGTGGTGTAACAACCCTCTTATCGATCTCGTAACTCTCGTTACACCTAGCGCTCGAGATTCGGATCATAATGTAAACTATATCGCTTACTATGCTACTTCACGCATTTACGCTATATCACAACGCTTACACATAAATAGCTTTTCGCATATACTATCACGCTATTACAACGCTACTCGCAAACGCAACCACAACGCAAACTTAGAACGCAATTACTTGTGCTATGACCTATTATATTATAATACTAGTTATATATATAGAATTATTATCATCTATGTGTTAAAACGCGTACTCGCTGGCACGCACAACTCAATTTATCGCACTAAAACGCAACGTAACACGATACTACTTATCTCGCTAAAACACTTAATGTGCGAACAATAATTAACGCAATAAAACGCATTGAACGAACATTCTACACGCGAAACGAGAGTTTAACTCACAAAAACTCGATCGCTGTCCAAATGGGTCATCCGCCCAGATGACCATCCGTCAGGATGACCATCCGCCAATGACCATCCACCGGGATGACCATCCGTCGGGATGACCATCCGCCCATATGGAGTATACCCATCCGGATGGAGCCCATCCGGACACTGCCATCCGGAACTTACACCATCCGGAAACCCACATCTCACCCTCGCCTATAAATAGTGGACTTGTGTTTCACTTCAACACTTTCACCTCTCATCCGTCCTCAGTCGCTACCAAACGCTCTCAAGCTTCAACCCACGATTCAAGACTGATTTGTAAGCTTTTTCCTTCGAATCTTCTTCAATCTTCATATTCTTCATCAAAATCGCACACACACTTTAACTTTTTCTCAAAAACCCTTGATTCCAGCCGTTTCAAAGGTGGTTCTCACTCAGTTTGCTTAGGCAAACTGTTGTGGAGCATTATTCAATCGAGTTTGGTTCAGAATCTAAAGGATTTTCACACTTTTCAACTCGTTTATGAAAGATTTCAACATTTTTCAACTTATTTATGAAATTTCCCTTCGATTTCCACAAAACACTAGTGAAATCGGACTTAATTAGACTGACTCGTTCCTTAGTCGAAAGCCGGCTTGAAAGCCGATTTCCACCAAAGAGATGGGCCGACTAACGGGTCAAGCATGAATCTTCAACAAGAACAACACCTCTATCCGTATGGGCAAGACCCATCCGGATGGACTGGGCTTGGTAAGGTTCGGTTGGTTGATTCCGTCGTCACGTCGTCTCCGTTAACTCAAAACTTTTACTTAGAAAATGTTTACAAAAACTTCAAACCACTAACCATCCGAATATCCATCCGTCAGGATCACCATCCGTCTGGATGGGACCCATCCGCTCGGATGCACTGTTACAAAACTTAACCCACTTTTACCCCATTCGACACGCTGATTTTGACCGTTTAGCCCTGAGTAATACTTATGCATCTGTTCCCGTACACAGGTTGATCTGGCGCTCTCAACCATCCAACCAGATCGTTTTTATTTGTTGGACACGCACTGTGAGTATACTCGAACCCTTTTTCGCTTAACGCACTTTTGGGTGTTACATACGTTCTCTATCAAAAACACAACACTTAAACGCTTTACACACGCTAACCGTCCTGCACGCTATACGTGATTAGTTGAATGCTTGTTACTATGCTTAGACAGTGATTACTTGCCAGATGCCTCTGGCAATGATAGTACTATAGTTTGGACTTAGCACCTGTTGGTCAGGGGTTGCTAGGGATCACATACTTTACTTTACTTCACGTGTTCACAGTGGTGAACATGTGTCGTGCATACTCTACCCACAGTCACGCAGTTAGGAAGTATCATTGTTGGTAGTTTACTTGCTTCGCCCGTTACGTGTTACATGCCGGTTATGCGTAAACGCTTTTTATACTATATCTATGCAAACTTGTATTCTCGCCAATACATTTTTGTATTGACATTATTTTAATGTATGTTGCAGGTTAAATGCAGATTATCTTAAATCAAGACTAGGCTACTTAGAAACTCACCTAAAATCTAGGTTGTCGGATTTGTATTGTTTGAGAGACATAAAATCTGTGATAACCGTTTGTGAAATATTTGTTTGTTAGTATGGGATAATGAACTGCTTAAATATTGTCACTAAATAGTTGTTATGGATTCTCTTGAGCAATCTGATTCGCCTAGTGCCGCGCCCTGATGATTCCGCCATTGGTTGGGGTGTGACAGATTGGTATCAGAGCCATAACTATAGGGAATAGGTAAGATTGCCTGATCTGACCTAGTCTATAGTCTAAGTACCACATCAGACCCTTTATGTCTGAACTATCTCTCTTATGTAAGCAAGGGATACCCGTACGAATCGGGACAACTCACACAAAGTGAGTTACTTCGCACGAGTGAAACTCCTCGTATGAAGTAAGTCACCTCGCCTGAGTTGTGCACTTCGTACGAAGTATGCCAGCTCATTCTAAAACGCTTACAAGCCTTTCCTAAGGCCGAAAACTCACCTTGCCTTTCCTAAGGCTAACACAATATACAAGATTGGAAACACTCGTATGACACAAATGAGCGATTACGTCGAGATCAGGTGTTAAAACCAAAAACTCTCGACGAGATCACTCACTCAGCGCATTACTCTTAGCACGAGAATCTCCCGTCGAGTCAGGAGTGATATCCATATCTCGACGGAATTCTCCATTTCTCTCTCATGGAAGTCCTGCATTCATTCAGTGAGAACCATCGCAGCTAGGAGCGAAGTTGTTAAGTCAGGGGTGAAACCCGCACCTTAATAGCCCGATCCACTCCCTAAAGTGATTTTCAAAAGATCTTACCAAAGTCTCGACTATTTCAATGACTCGAGTCACGTAGTAACTGGTAGGACGAATGCCGGTAACCGTATTACGATGAGAGCATAGTGTATAGGCCAAAGCCTGTACTCGAACTCGTTGGGAATGGTTGAATCACTTTGGATAGTCAACGCCTCAAAACCCAAGGCACTCTATTTATACTAAGCCTGCAATCGCCAATTTTTACGCATCATCGAACGTTATTACCGCTTACGTGTTTATTTGGAAATTTTATGTTTTATCGATTTCTCGAATTTAACATTTTTTTCGCTCTATCGAATGCATGCACAACTCACACAGCCATCGCAATCTAAAACAGAGCTAATGTCCGCAACAAAACTAAACTCTAACGACACACTCTCTCTCCTAAACGCGTCCTCGCGCTATTTATGTAAGTATATACGTATATATGTATATAGTATACGATTACAAACGCTTATGTGAATACGTTAGAACTTAGGAATTTGTGTCTCCTATGTGAATACGTATTACTATATCAACTATGACAAGTTTTTAACGTGCTCAATCGCAACATAAACTCAAAATCATTATGATCGAGTCTCATTCCAAATATTTTGTCTCGATGCCTTCGAACGCTTCTACCTCGCGATGTACAGCCAGAAGAAGAGCTAGACGAAACGCCGATAAGAGGATCGCCTCACTCGTGGCCAAGGAAGTGGCCAAGGTTATTCCTCAAATTGTTGCGCAAGTTCAATCTCTCAGCAACTCTCAAACATCGGAAGACTCTAAGACCGATGCGCCTAAGTCTACTTTCTTCTTCAAGCACTTCAAAGCTTGTGGTCCAATGGACTTCACAGGTGAAGAAGGTGTAACTCAATTGCTCCAGTAGTTCGATGCCATCGAGGTTACCCTTCGTCAGAGTGGGTGCCGCGAGGATTTCTGTACCACATGCGCTACTGGAGTATATCAATCAAGAGCCCTCGACCAGTGGATAACCGAGCGTAACAAACGTGGGAACGATGCAGCCTACACGCTCTCCTAGGATGAGCTGAAGGGGATCATGAAGGAAGAGTACTGCCCTCCCCACGAAGTTCAGAAGCTAGAAAACAAATTTTAGGAAATCAAGCAAGTTGAAGGTGACAACAACGGCCTCACAGCAAGGTTCAAACAGCTTAGCATTATCTGCCCAAGCCAAGTTGACACTCCCGATAAGGTCATCAAGAAGTACATATGCGCCTTGTCAGAGTGTGTGGTAGATTTTTTCGAAGCTGCAAAACCTGTTACCATCGAAGAAGCCTATCGCTTGGACGCAGAAATCAATGATAAGCGAGTCTTGGCCGAGTTCTTCTCCAAGGATCCCACTAGGAAGGCTAACCAAGCGATCATCGTCGAATGCTCCGATGAATCCTCAGACGAATCCATTGATGACGATGCACCACTGCAAGACGCTCAGTCTTGCCACAAGAGATAAAGATCGAGCCCAAATTGCTCAGCAAATACAATGCCTCGACCCGAACCCCTCCGAGCAGTTCCACTTCATCCAAGACGCGCCTACGCTGGAACTCTCCCCCTGTGTCAGAGGTGTACTTATCACCACCAGGCTGGAGCCAACTGTCGCTATTGCATCAATTGCAATTGTTACGGTCCCTTCACCTGCCACTGCCGCACAGGGCCACGACACCAAGGCATGCTAGCACTCCCCGCCCCGCCGACGCAACCAGCAGACCCTGCATCCGCAGCACCGATAACACGAGACGCCGCCACATTCACCGCAGAAGCCCAAGCAGGAGTTTTCAACATCAACATCGATCAGGCGCAAGACGACGCAGTTAATGGTACGATTCTCGACACTATTACCTATACGTTACGATTGTTCTATCGATCGGTGTCGCCTTGATATGCGACGTCGACACGCTCTCTTTCACTCTCACCCATACACGCGCGCTCTCTCTCCCTCTCACTCTCTCTCTCTCTCGCACTCGCACTTAGTATAAGCTCACATACAAATTCTATTAGTAGCACTATGTATCTATAGTATATCACGATATAATGTGTTTTACCCCAACTATGCACCTTTAGAATAAGGTACAATAAAAGTGCAAGGAACTAACTAATCACGGGTGCACACGGGCTTATTTTGGTCAGTGCATGGAGACCGTAGTAAGTTCTAATGGTTCCATAACGTTAAAAGCATGGTTAAGCGTGGTGGATACGCCGCTGGTACTTCCTATATATAAGCGTCTTAACCATGTCGACAAAGTGTGACATCTAATCACGGGACGTAAGTGGTGTGGTTAAAGCATGGTGGATACGCCGCCGGTACTTCCTATATATAAGTGCTTTGCCATGCTAACGAAGTTTCATGAAGAAAATGCCATGTGGAGTTGAACGTTTATTAGACCTCTAATATTATGGTGATTATTTTCAACACGCTAAACTCCTTCACAAGGCGTAACATCTCAATCGCAACATCGCTAGACTTTTCGTAAGTCTACAACGCAACGCAACCGCATCTTCGCTAGAATCTATTACACTTCACTCTCGCATTCTCTCTCAACGCTTCAACGCTTATCGCATCTATTACTCTTATTGCTTTTCTCTCCTGGCGCATAAAACGCTTAACGCATCGAGCATTCACGCTACTTTGATATTTCTATCGCCGAACCATTCGAGCACGCTCTCATTTCTTTCCCAAACTCGGTCCGACCCTTTACCGCTTGGACCGAGGATACGAGAATCTATCCGTGGTGTGTCGGCACATGACATCGCTCCACGAGACGGAAGTGATATGGTCAAAACATGGTGGATACGCCGCTGTTACTTCCTATATATAAGTGTTTTAGCCATATTAATAAACTTCCGTGGAAAAGTGCCATGTGGGGCTCGACGCTAAATAAACTTTTATTACTACTTACTGTATGATTTTTTTTAAATAAATATACATTTTTTCTAAAAATTTGTTTAATTAAAATTATTTTCTTTTAGACAAATAAAACCTTTCTTACGACGTTGGTTTGAAATCGACTCAACTCAATACCACGTCCTAAGAAAATTTTCGTAAATCGAGTATTTTTTTAAAAATCCTTTCGTATTAACTTAACAAAACTATTCTTACGACTTTGGTTTAACATCGACTCAGCTTAGTACCACGTCTTAAGGAATTTTTCTAAACCAAGTTTTCCCTCAAAATCTTTTGTGATAACTTAACAAAACTTTCTTACGACATTGGTGTAACATCGACTCAGCTTAACACCACGTCATAAGGAAATTTTCATTAAAACAAGCGGTCCTTAAACTCCTTTGCAACAATTTAACAAAACTTTTTGAAAACTTAAAATGCTTTTGGAACGCTAACTCGTAAGATTCTATTCCCCTAATTAAGCAAGTCGCCTTTATCACCAATTTCCTCTACCCGAGACGCTCTCCTCCGTCAATTCCTGATCAATCACTCGTTCATCCGCAGTTACCTTAACGCTTTTATCGCTACTTACTCGTGTCAATTCTCACAGTCTACCCTTCGAATAAATTTCGGGACGAAATTTCCTCAAGCAGGGGAGACTGTAACAACCCGCTTATCGCTCTCGTTACTCTCGCTACGCCTAGCGCCCGAGATTCAGATCATAATGTAAACTATATCGCTTACTTTGCTACTTCGCGCATTTACGCTATACGTTATATCACAACGCTTACGCACAAAACGTTTTTCGCATATACTATCACGCTATTACAACGCTACTCGCAAACGCAACCGCAACGCAAACTCGGAACGCAGTTACTTGTGCTATGACCTATTATATTATATTACTAGTTATATATATAGTATTATTATTATCTATGTCATAAAACGCGCACTCGCTGGCACGCACAACTCAATTTATCGCGCTAAAACGCAACGTAACACGATACTAATTATCTCGCTAAAACACTTAATGTGCGAACAATAATTAATGCAACAAAACGCATTGAACGAACATTCTACACTTGAAACGAGAGTTTAACTCACAAAAACTCGATCGCTGTCCGAATGGGCCATCCGCCCGGATGACCATCCGTCAGGATGACCATCCGCCCGGATGGAGTATACCTATCCGGACACTGCCATCCGGACAATGCCATCCTGAACTTACACCATCCGGAAACCCACATCTCACCCTTGCCTATAAATAGTGGACTTGTGTTTCACTTCAACACTTTCACCTCTCATCCGTCCTCAGTCGCTCCCAAATGCTCTCGAGCTTCAACCCGATTCAAGACTGATTTGTAAGCTTTTTCCTTTGAATCTTCTTCAATCTTCATATTCTTCATCAAAATCGCACACACACTTTAACTTTTTCTCAAAAACCCTTGATTCCAGCCGTTTCAAAGGTGGTTCTCACTCAGTTTGCTTAGGCAAACTATTGTGGAGCATTATTCAATCGAGATTGGTTTAGAATCTAAAGGATTTTCACACTTTTCAACTCATTTATGAAAGATTTCAACATTTAGTGAAATCGGACTCAATCAGACTCTCGACTCGTTCCTTAGTCGAAAGCCGACTTGAAAGCTGATTTCCACCAAAGAGATGGACCGACTAACGGGTCAAGCATGAATTTTCAACAAGAACAACACCTCTATCCGTATGGGCAAGGCCCATCCGGATGGACTAGGCTTGGTAAAGTTCGGTTGGTTGATTCCGTCGTCACGTTGTCTCCGTTAACTTAAAACTTTTACTTAGAAAATTTTTACAAAAACTTCGAACCACAGACCGTCCAAATAGCCATCCGTCAGGATGACCATCTGTCCGGATGGGACCCATTGGCTCGGATGCATTGTCACAACACTTAACCCAATTTGTCCCCATTCGACACGCTGATTCCGACCGTTCAGCCCTGAGGAATACTTATGCATATGTTCCTGTACACAGGCTGATCCGGTGCACTCAACCATCCAACCAGATCGTGTTTATTTGTTGGACACACACTGTGAGTATACTCGAACCCTTTTTCGCTTAACGCACTTTTGGGTGTTACACACGTTCTCTATAAAAAACACAACACTTAAACACTTTACACACGCTAACCATCCCGCATGCTATACATGATTAGTTGAATGCTTGTTATTATGCTTTAGACAATGATTACTTACCAGACGCCTCTAGCAACGATAGTACTACAGTTTGGACTCAGCACATGTTGGTCAGGGGCTGCTAGGGATCACAAACTCTACTTTACTTCACATCTTCATAGTGGTGAACATGTGTCGCGTATACTCTACTCGCAGTCACGCAACTAGGAGGTATCATTGTTGGTAGTTTACTTACTTTGTCCGTTACGTGTTACATGCTGGTTATGCATAAACGCTTTTTATACTATATCTATGCAAACTTGTATACTCGCCAATACATTTTTGTATTGACATTATTTTAACGTATGTTGCAGGTTAAACGCAGATTATCTCGAATCAAGATTAGGCTACTTAGAAACTCACCTAAAATCTAGGTTGTCGGATTTGTATTGTTTGAGTGACATGAAATTTGTGATAACCGTTTGTGAAATATTTGTTTGTTAGTATGGGATAATGAACTGCTTAAATATTGTCGCTAAATAGTTGTTATGGATTCTCTTGAGCAATCTGATTCGCCTAGTGTCGCGCCCCGATGATTCCACCATTGGTTAGGGTGTGACATGTGGTGCGGATACGAAACACATTATGTGACCCGAAACACATTCAAGACAATAAGAGCATTCAAGACGAAACACATTTGAATTTTGAAATGCAGGTTTTGAAAAACATTTTGATGACTAAAACATGTAAATACAACAGTTATTTTCATCAAACAACATCCTTGATGTCTAATTTCATAAAAAACCCCACATGATCAAATATTAATTTTTAAGGGTTTCAGATCGGTTTGATTTGGGGATTTAAATCCAAACTTAAAAATCCACATAATTCACACATCAAGATTCAACTATCCTATCAAAATCCTCAAGATTAACTGATATGCGCCGAATGCAACATATAAATTATATCAAATAAGGTAAACAACCCTTTTAGTACTAATCTTGAAAAACGTGCGTTTCTTTGAATACTTTTGATTTTCAGGATTAAAAGAGCTTAAATGTACAAAAGGAACAAATTAACGGCAAAAACCAGCATAAATACAAAAGAAGGGAAGTTGGTACAATATACCAACCCTCCGAGCTTCATCCCAAGACCAAAAACAACAAATCAGAAGACAAGCACGGGACGTGCCTACTGGGCATGGGGCCGTGCCCCACCCAAGATTCCAGGAAGAAGAAGACAAACAGAAGCAGACAAGAGACATGAGACCAAATAAACCAAATACATAATAATATAGCGAATAAAGTTCAAACATCCAAACACCAAACCAAAGTATCCCCACCAACCAACATCAAGTTATAGCAAGACAAACCATAAGGAATAAAAACGTCATAAAAAGAAAAATAAAAGATATAGCTCCCACTACCACTGCTTCATCCCCACACTAGTCTTCTTCCTCATCATCACCAAACACCTGATACTGCTGAACATCCTCCATACCACTGGGTCTCGGTTGGGCCGGCTGCTGGAAATATGAAAGGACACCCATATTCAATTTCTCCATCATATATATCAAGCCATCCTCCAAACGTCTCTGATCCTCCTCGTGCCTCATCTGACTCTCATCCATCATCTTCTTCACACTACCATACTGTTCGGTCATATAACCATGCAACTGACCAAACCCAGTCTCCATCCTATCATAAAGTGAATCTAACATGAGCAGATCTGGTCGGGGCTATGCCAAAGGATGTTATCTGCCAGGTAATTCAGCCCGAGTCATAGGTCTCTGGTAGCGGGTAGGAATGCAAGACTGCATAGATGCTATAACATCAGAACCAGGTGGTGGTGGAGCCTGTGGACCAAGCTTGATTGGCTCCTAGCCAATCGGCTCAGTCAATGTCAGAATGCCCGAAGCCTGTAAATCCTTGACTCCCATAACACACGGGGCCAATCCCCCTCTCATGTTCCTCGCCTCATACTTATCAAACACTCCCAAACTCTCAGCAATTATCATCACATACGGACAATAGTAATACTCGCCCCTCGACCACCTTTTCATATCCTCTTCATCGACCATGCTAACACACTAGCCAAATTAGCTGGCCTTTGCTCAATCATACACATCAGAAAAAACAACTCAACCTGATTCACCTTGTTTCCCCTCGAACCTCGACCTACCAATGTAGCCGTCAGAATTTTATGCAAAAACCTATATACCGGATCAGCGATATCTGAAGCTACTAAACTGGCTGAGAATGGAGCGCTGGAAATAGCACTCCAAAACCTCACTAACTCCCCTTTCAACAAACTATGCTGATGTTGTTTCACAAAAACACCCCTCAGACTAGTGAAAAACTCCGGTGACTGTACCTCTTTAAGAGTATATAACTGTGTAGCAACTGCGAACTAAGGTATCGTCATCTCATATAGCTGCCTACCCAAAGAAAATGATACTGCATCATGCTGCCCGTAGTTAGCCTAACTGTACTGAAAAGTGGCGTGAAACTCCAAAGTTAGCTCGTTATACTGACGAGCATCACAGTCCAATGCGGCACTAAACTTATTTCCCAACAAAAACTCTATCTTGTCCCTTTGGCCAATATGATCCAACAATTCCCAGTTTATTCTTCTGAATGGTAGCAGATCTACCTGATTCAGATCAGTCAATCTCTGCACCTCATTCGTTTCAAGCTCAAACTGCAATAGTGGGCTATCCCTAAGCCTCGTTGATATGCACAAAATGCAACATATAAATAATATCAAATAAGGTTTAAAAACAACCCTTTTTAGTACTAATGTTGGAAAAGTGCGTTTCTTTGTTTACTTTTGATTTTTAGGATTAAAAGTGCTTAAACGAACAAAAGGAACAAAATAATGACGAAAACCAACATAAATACAAAGAAAGGAAATTGATACACGATGCCGGCCCTCCAGACTTCACCCCAAAGATAAAATAACAAACCAGAGGCCAAGCACGGGGCTGTGCCAGGCGTACATGGTCCGTGCCCCTACTAAAGATTCCCAGAGGATAAAGACAAACAGAAAATGAAAAGGGACACGGGGCCGTATCTCCTAAACATGGGCCGTGGTCAACTCTCAGATTTACAAATCTGGGTTCGTACAGCAAGTATAGAAGACACGAGGCCGTGCTGTTGACACATGGGGCCGTGTGTGCAGATGGGCTCACAACAACATTAAATGAAGACAGCGAAGGGAAGGACACGGGGTCGTGCCTGTTGGGCACGGGGCCGTGTGAAGCTACTGTTTTCAACTATAAAAGGAGGTGCTTGGCTCACTTGCAACTCATCCCTTGGCAAACCACTTCTCTCACACCTGCCACCACTCCACCACCACTACCACCATCATACACCATTTTCATCCACTACCACGTCACTCGTGCTCCTACCATGAGGAATAGCCTCGCCCGTATGATATCAAAATTTTCTTTTTCCAAAATCCGGCGTGTATTGCTGTTCAGCCGGGCCCCCTTGCTGATGCAGAACGGGACCCCTTCTCTTTTTTCCGGCTCTACTTGATGATCCTGCACCTGACATACCTGCAAAACAATTCAATTAAGCAAAATAAAGAAAGGAAAACCATTAGAAATCACAAACTATTTTTGGTATTTTTGGTTTTTTTAACTTTTTTGATTATTTTTGAATTTTTCTGATTTTTTAAAGGGAAACAATCGTATAACATTTCATTTGCGGTCGCTACTTAAAAACAAAATTTACAAAACACATTTGGGTGATGTTTGCAAAAATACCTATTTTTAACTGAACCTCGCCCGAATGGAGCTTGAGTACGGGCGAGTGGTCTTTAACCCATTAAAGCATAACACTACCCAAAGACGACCCATAACTCGAACAAGACACAAAAGACATGACCGACACAACAAACTATACATGAACTAGACCGAAAAACAATGCTAGACTCATTGTACACTACTTCCTCCCGGCACTTTAATTATCCTCAATTAAACCCAAGTGCCTTAAACTATCCAACATTGAGTCCCGAATCAACCAAAGCTCAAAATTTTAACGTGTCAACACTTTAGTTTGGGTTGAAAAATCCCCCCTTGGTTCAAAAGGTTTTAACCCGGTTGAAATTTTGTTCAAAACTCAATTTTTACCATTAACCACCAGACTGAACCCCAAACTCAATGTCCAAATACTTCCAACCCGAGCCATCCGCAAAACGTAACCATTCCAACCCCAAACCAGCCCATCTGCAACCTGCGTTTAGCATCAATAACCAACCCATCCCAACCACAACCTCAGAATACACTCAAAAACAACCTAACACTAGACGCAAACGAGAATAGACACCTAAAGATGCAACCGAACTACTACAAACTAAGTTACCAAGACTCATTGTACAAAAATCACAGAGAAACATACCTTGGAGTCGAGTTAACAGTAGAGAACTAAAGAATTTCGGTTGAAACTCCAAAACCCCGTGAAAGTGCTTGTTAGATGGTGAAAGATGAGAAATTTGTGGTGGGTTCTGGTTGTGGGATGATATGGTAAGGTTAGGGTGGTAGTAGGAGGTGAATGGGGGTAATTTTGAGTGGAGTTTGGTGGTAGCTGCCGTAAGTAAGAGAAAAAACTAGGTCAAATATGCAACTAATTTGGAGGAAAAAGACTAATATCTGCGTTTTGCAGCCTATCGCGGCCCGCAATAGAGTTAGTTAAGTGAGTCGCACCCCGCGGCGCTACGAAAGTTGAACCGGATTAATATATGGGTCTGACGGGCCACGAAGGACTTCTTTAATTCTCTCGCGGGTGGCGGTAGTCCCTTGACAACAGAATGTTTCGAATTTTTGATGAGTTCATGCCATAGAAAAAAATTTAAAAGTTACCTAAAGCCTCCCAAATGCTTTCCAAACCACTTTAGAACATGGGAACTTACCTAAAACTCGAATTCTTCATAAATTTCTGCTCCGTGAGAGTAATGAAATCCTGCAAAAGACGCAATGACACAAGAACAAAAAACAAAAACTATGAAAAAAAACTGTTAGTGACCCGAAAAATACGAAACAAAAACCAAAACTAAATATACAAACTCTACACATGAGTTTTCACTCAAGGCTCTATGTGGTGGTGTTAGGTGAGACTTCGACAGGAGTTTCCTCCTTCTCGGAGGAATAGATCGGCCCTCCTAGATAATGCTTCAAATGATGGCCATTCACTTTCGAAGTACTTCCGTTGGTTTCATTTTGTAACTCCACTGTACCATACGGAAAAACATCCTTCACCAGATACGGACCTGTCCACTTCGATTTCAACTTTCCAGCAAATAACTTCAACCTAGAATTATATAGGAGCACCTTGTCTCCTACCCAAAACTCCTTCACACTTTTCAACTTCCTATCATGCAACGCCTTTATTTTTTTCCCTTAATGCTCCAAGAAAGTGCATACGTCGCGTCCCTAAGTTCTTCCAACTCATGAATTTGGAAGTATCGTTTCCTAGCTGCCTTAGTAAGATCTAGATTGACGGTCTTAAGAGCCCAAAGCACACGATGCTCTAGTTCTACGGTAAGATGGCAAGCTTTGCCATATACGACATGAAAGGAGTGGTTTCAAAAGGTGTTTTGTAAGCGCTTCAGAATGCCCACAATGCATCGTCAAGCTTATCGGACCAATCCTTCCAACTCTTCCCTACGGTCTCCTCCAAGATCCTTTTCACCCTTCGGTTTGCATTTTCGACTTGACAGCTAGTTTGATGGTGGTACGTGTTAGACAAACGATGAGTGACCCCGTAGTGAGCTAACACCTTTTCCATCACGGCGTTGCAAAAGTGAGTGCCACAGTCACTTATGATAGCTCTTGGTGTACCAAAATGTGTGAACAACTTTTTAAGTAATCTCACCACCACTTGGGCATCATTCATAGGTAAAGCTTGAGCCTCCATCCACTTATAAACATAATTGATTGCCACAAGGATGTACCTATTCGGGCCAGAGACGGGGAAAGGTCCCATGAAGTCAATACCCCAGACATCAAATATTTCAAGAATTTGGATTGGATTTTGGGGCACCTCGTCATTCGATGAGATATTACCGGTATGTTGGCATGCATCACATCTCCTAAAAAACCGTAGAGCATCCTTAACTACCGAAGCCCAATGGAACCCACAATTGAACACCTTTTGGGCGGTGACGTGTGGACCACGGTGACCTCTCGTTAATCCCTCGTGAACATGCCTAAGGATCTCTAACCCTTCTTCTCTCGTTACACATCTCCTATGGATCTTATCTCCTCCTATCATAAAGAGAAACAGATCATCCCAGATATACCTCCTAACATCCCTAAATAACTTCTTCTTTTGTTGGATAGTCATACCCTTCAACACAACCCCATCTGCAAGGTAATTTTCCAAATCGGTAAACCATGGCATACCTTCCTTCTCCGCGTCAACAAACTCAACCGATTCATGAAGGAATCCATCACCTATCGCCTCCTCATGGATCTCTTCTCTACCCGGATCCTCTAACCGTGATCGGCCACTACGTTATCCGCTCCTTTCTTATCCTTAATTTTATGTCAAACTCGGAAAGTAGGAGAATCCATCATATGAGACGGGGCTTAGCGTCTTTCTTTTGGAAAAGAAATCGCAAAGGGGAATGGTCGGTGAAAAAGATGGTTTTCGACAGCACGAGCTATGAACGGAACTTATCAAATGCGAATACTACGGCTAAGAGTTCCTTCTCGATGGTGGTATAATTCTCTTGAGCATCGTTGAGAGTTTTGCTCGCATAGTAGATTGGGTGGAAATGATTTTCATGTCTTTGTCCCAAAACCACACCAACTGCATAATCACTCGCGTCACACATGAGCTCAAAGGGCAAGATCCAGTCGGGCGAGACTAGAATGGGTGCACTAACTAATTTCTCTTTTAAAAACTCAAAGGCTTTAAGACACTCCTCATCGTAGACAAAAGGAACGTCCTTCTCGGGGAGTCGGGTCATGGGCCGTGTGATTTTAGAAAAGCCTCTAATGAGACGCCGGTATAAGCCCGCATGACCGAGAAAGCTACGAATTGATTTCATACTCGTCGGTGGGGGAAGCCTACTAATGGTATCTATCTTAGCTCTATCCACCTCTATGCCTGCTTGGGAAATTTTATGTCCTAAAACAATCCCTTCCATCACCATGAAGTGACACTTCTCCCAATTGAGCATCAACTTCATTTCCACACATCTCTTTAACATCCCCTTAAGATTACCGAAACACTGATCGAATGAATTACCATAGACCGAAAAGTCATCCATGAAAGCCTCCATGAAAATCTCAATCATATCCTGGAAAATGGCAACCATACACGGCTGAAAAGTCACTGAAGCGTTACACAATCCAAGCGGCATGCGTCGGTACGCGTATGTGGCGTAAGGACATGTAAAGGTTGTCTTCTCTTGATCCTCCGGTGCAATGGGGATTTGGAAGTAACCTGAAAACCCATCGAGGAATCATTAGAATTGTTGCCACGCCAGACGCCCTAGCATTTGATCGATAAAAGGAAGCGGGAAACGGTCGTTTCGGGTGGTGTCATTTAATTTTTGGTAATCAATACACACTCACCAACCGGTGACCGTACGCGATGGGATGAGTTCATTCTTCTTATTCATAAAAACTGTCATGCCTCCCTTCTTCAGGACGACTTAGGTCGGACTCACCCAAGAAGAATCGGAAATTGTGTATATCAACCCGGCTTCTAACAACTTCAACACCTCCTTCTTGACTACCCCTTGCATGTTCGGATTGAGGTGCCTTTGAGGTTGTACCACCAGCTTATATACATCCCCCATAAGAATCCGGTGAGTACAAAATGTGGGTCTTATCCCCTTTATATCCGAGAGCCTCCATGCAATAGCCTCCTTATGCATTTTCAACACCTCAAGCAATCTCAACTTCTCCTCTTTCGTCAACTTTGAAGAAATACCGACGGGCAAATTCGAGCTCTTTCCTAGAAATGCGTACTCTAGGTGTGAAGGATGGACCTTAAGCTCTAAAGGGGTCGGTGTCTCTACGGGATGACTCTCACTCTCCTCACTATTCTCATTAAGCTCCATTATTTCGGGAACCCAAGGTGTGTCATCCTCTACTTCTTCTACCTCAACCTCTTCGTCAACTACTTCCTCGCCTACCAAATCGGCTCCACTAATGTACTCAAGACAATGGTCCACACACGAGATAAATGAGTTTAGAAAATAAACGGAATAACATGGACCACTATCATCATCTCTACCACTCGGATGTTGCATAGATCTAGCAATATCAAACGTGGCATTCTCGTCACCAACGCGGAGTGTGATCTTACCGTCAAAGACATCTATGAGTGCCTTCATGGTGCGTAAGAATGGGTGACCTAATATGATGAGAACTCTCTCGCCGGCCTCCATATCTAGAATGACAAAGTCAAGGGGAAAACAAGCCTATCGACCTTAACAAGCAAATTTTTCTATGATCCCATGCAGATACTTAATCGTCCAATCGGCCAAAGACAACGACATGCGAGTGGGCGTAAGCTCTCCTGAGTCTAGCTTCTTGCAGAGAGAGAATGGCATCATGTTGATGCACCTAGATCGGCTAATGCGTGAGCGGGAATGATGGTGCTACCGAAAAGACATGGAATGGTGAAGATACCCGTGGTTAGTTTCTCTGGTAGTTTGTTTAAAATCATCGTGGAACAACCTCCAGTCAATGGAACATTTGAGATCTCCCCCAGCTTGTCCTTTCATTTAAGAAGGTCTTTCAAAAACTTGGTGTATTTTGGCATGTGCTGGAGTGCCTTAATGAATGGGAGGTTTTTTTGAGTTGCTTGAACATGTCTAAAAAATTCCCGTGTTCCTTAGCATACTTTTGTTGCTTAAGGCGGGCGGGGTAGGGAATGTGTGAATGATCTATGACTGGTGACGGCCTAACCTCTATCGGCCTCTTCTCTACGCTACTCTCAGCTTGGGGCTCATGGTTAGGTGCGGTACTCTGTGGGTCTAGCCTAATTTGCACCTTCCCTGGACCGTCCATCTTGATCTCCTAGTCTACTAACTCCTCATCCTCGACTCTCTCTCTAACTACCTTACCTAAGATCCTACCGCTTCGAGTGGTGATTGCTTTCGCTTGATGGGCAGCCGGGTTGGGTCAAGTATTACCCGAGAACTGACCCGGTAGTTGTTCTTGTAACTACCTCGCGATACCACTGACGGACCGCTGAAGATCTAAGAGTGCAGATTGTTGATTCTTTAAAAGAAGGTCATGTTCTGCTAGCGTTTTCTCAGTGACCTGGTTCTTAACAACTAATTGAGAAAAGAGCTACTCAACCCTATCCAAACTACTACCTGAACCCCCACTCCTAAGCTGACCCTCCTGATTTGAACCCTCACTAACAAACTGGCCCCCTGAACTTGAACTACCAAACTTACCTTGCTGACCTGAACCCCCACAAGAAAATTGACCCTCTTGATTTGAACCCCAACTAAAATATTGACCTTGCCCCGTATTTTGATTGGATTGGAAACTGGGGGCATTGCCGGTGGAATGCTAATTATTACTATTATTATTACAGAAGTTCGAATTATAATTAGAGTTATTTCTGAATGGGTTCGTTGGGGCACAGCTGGTGATATACTGGACTTGTTCCTCTGTAAGCATAGGGCACTCTATCGTACCACGACCCCCTCTACATACCTCGCAGCTATCGATTTTTTCTTTCATCCCCCTCATCTCCCTCGTTAAATTTTCTAAAGCTACGGCCATCGATGTATCCAAGCTAACATGGTGTACCCCTCGTGCGGGTGCACTCGGGGCGGGAATGGCATTTCACAAGGCGGCCTGTTGCTCATTCTCTGATTGAGCAAAGCTTTTGAACATTTCACTGCCTTCAGTCACCATTTTCTTACCCATGAGGTGGCCTCTTGCTGAGGTATCAAAGCGGGCCCTAGTTTCATAAGTGAGCCCATTGTAGAATTTCTCCACAAGGGCCCAATCAGAGAGACCTTGCTGAGAGCACTTGCTAAGAAAGTGTTGGAAATGCTCCCATGCAAGGTAGTAGGGCTCGTCGGGTTCCATATGGAGGGAATGAAGATGGTCTTGAAGACGAGCTGCCTTAACAGGCGGGAAATACTTATTGAGGAACCCATCCCTTAAAGCTGCCCAAGTTGTGAAAGTCCCTGGTGGTTGGGAATCGAGCGACATGGTGGCCCGTCCCGTGAGTGAAAACGAAAAAATTGAGTCATTATTGGCACCCTCAAGCTTGAAGGTACCTCAAATGTGGGTAAAGCGAGCTATGTGAGCGGGTGCATCTTCGTCATCACGACCGTTGAATTGGTATGAGTTGGTGATGGCGGTCATGATGTTGGATAAAATCTGCCAAGAAAGTTCTTTTTGGATGGTTGGTACGGTGATAGGAGAGTTAACTCCCGTGAAGCCCTCGGTGGACTGTTGGTGGATTGTTCTACGATTTACCATTTGAAGGTTAATAACGGGTTTTGGGCTGGGTGGTGGTGAGCTTTGAGGTATATTATCAAAAAGGGGTGGTTTAGATGGAAGCGTAGAGTTAGATGTGGCGTAAGATGAAGATGAAGAAACACTAACCTTTTGTATAAGTGTTGTCTGTCCAAGATGCCCTTGAAGAGAGGTGGTGGTATCAGAGGTGTGAGTGCAGTATGTCTATCACTTCTATCAATCACGTATCGTAGCTTAATCAGATGAGACAAGACTGGTGCTGAACAGAGCAAATTATGAAGTTCATGTGTACATAAGTCACTTCGTACGAAAGGACTAAACAACTTCGTATAAAGAGTCAAGTGCAGCTTCGTAGAAGGGAACCACAGCTTCGTACGAAGGCACGTTGCCTATATATGTGTGTTGGGTCATGTTCATTTGGAATCTTTTGAGCATTAGAGAGGCAAAGCTCTACTCGTTTGATTTCGTGGTTTTGTACTTGTCAAATATCAATAGAAATCAACAGTTAATTACTTCTTTGTGTCTGATCCATACCCGTACTTGGATTCTGCACAAGATACGTGTTCATCGCATTCATTGGTCAAGGAATTGATACTCAGAGCGAATCCACAAGTGGTATCAGAGCGGGTGATTGTTTGCACAGATTGAAGACACGAAGATTCAAGCAGATTCATCTTCGTCAGAGCTGATTTCATCTTCTTCTTCTTCTTCACACATCTTCTTCTACTCATTTTCTACACATTCTTTTTGAACTTAAAATTCAGATCTATAAAGTTTCCACGGTTAAAATTGGCTAAATTTTGAATATGTTGTGTGAAAACCAGTTTTAATCAATCCTACAAAGTTTTAAATCAAAATTATAACAAACCATCATCAAATCATTGAAAAACATGGATGCTATTACGGAACTGAGTTAGTACGAACCCAGGCAGCTTCGTACGAACCCAAAAATTATCACTTCATATGAACCCAAAGTTTGTGCCTTCGTACGAACCCAGATTGGTCGATTCGTACGACCCGGATTACTTGTAGCTTCGTACGAACCCGATAGCTTCGTACGAACCGGGAATAATTTCCAAACTGTTTTAACGTGCCTTCGTACGAACCCAAGATTTCGTGTTCGTACGAACCGAGATAGTTATTGCTCAATTCTCAAATTTAATCAAGTGTGTGTTTGATTGTTTGCAGGAATCATGGCTGAAGAATTCTACAACACAATTTACAACTCATTCACAACTGAAGAAACACCCGTAACAAAGACCGCGTCTAGTGTTATTTCAGAAAGTTTGAACTATGATAATGTTTACGGAAATCATCAAAAGCCACCGAAACTAATGAATATCGAGGATTATCATTGGTGGAGTGGTAGATTTGTAAACTGGGTGAAGGCTTATGCTTATGATAGCTGGATCATGTTAACAATAGGATATGGGAAACTGGCAAACGATAAACATGAATTACTTACACTTAAAATTTTTTCAGATAATGATAAAAAGGAACATTCGAGTGAGCTAAGAATGATTACTTTGATTCAACAATCTGTTAGAGAGGATATTCTTTTCTTACTTCAACATGGTGAAACATCAAAATCAATGTGGGAAGCATTGAAAATGAAAGCCGAAAGAGGAAAAGACATCAAGAAAAACAAAATCTCGTTGTTGAAAAAGCAGTTTGATTTGTTTGGATGCTTGAAAGGGGAAACGGTCTGACAAATGATAGAAAGATTTTTTCATTTGAAAATTGAGTTAGAGAGGTTTGGGATTCATAAAGAAAGAAAAGAGATTATTGATAAGTTGATCGAGGCTTTACCGCATGTCGATGATTGGAAAACGTATGTGATAATTCTGAAAAAATGATGCCAAGTTTGATGAGATTACTTTGGACAGTTTAATTGAAAAACTGGAGAGTCGTGATCTAATGTTACAGAAACATAACAAGATGACCAATTCAAGTTATCAGCAAAATGTTGATCTGTATTATCACAGAAGTTTGTTGCTGAATAATCAGACACAAGCTCCAAAGATCAGTACGGCATTTAGTGCTGAAAATTCTGGTGATTCTTCAAAGAGCAAATCTCCGAGTTATAATTCTGGATATCATTCATCTTCTGCATCATCTAAATCCAATCCGAATCAAAACTGGAAAGATTCTCCAAATCTGAATGCTGATTTTTATAGACAGCACATGAGTTTTTTAGCTTTCGTTCTGGAATCTTACGAAGGTCTGATCACAGGCAAGATAGGCAATCCAAATATGACAAAGGAAGATTATGATCAGGTAGATCCAGAAGAGATGGAGCTCATGGATATTCGATGGTGTATGGCGAGCGTAATCAGGAGGGATCAACGTCTTATGGAGATCACTAGGAGAAAATGTTTATGTTAGTGCACTATGTCTATTGACTTCGTCTTGTATTGAGTTTAGGATTTGAATTGTTAGATTAGATCTTGTTATACGAGAGTATAGGAGGTTTTAGAGTATGTTTAAGGTAATTTAGCTTGAAAGTGGTGATTTACCTTGAAAGTGTTACATGACAGTTTCAAGCTAAATCAACATGTTGATTTCCCTTGAAAGTGGCATGTGTCATTTCAAGCTAAATCAACATCACTATAAATAGCATTCAAGCTAAATCATTTGTAAGTTTCAGAAAGTTTGGAGCTTGGTGCTTAGAGAGAGAAAGTAGAGAGAGAAAGTACTCTAGGTGATTCACGGTTCTTGTACGATTTCAGATTTATCAAAGAATCACGTTTATTTTACGTCGTGTGTACTAGGTCGCGTTCGTGTACGGTTTCCGCACGTTTCACGTTCGTTTTGCAATTGTTTCAGAGTCAAAACCGGTCCTACAAGTGGTATCAGAGTAGGAGCTCGATTGCACTGATCTATCACACGATTTCGCACAGGATTACATCGATTACAGATCTGCATATCATCGATTTCTTCATATTCTACTCATTTTTCACGTTTTCTACAGTTTTTCGACCAATTGAACGGGATTTTACGGTCTGATTCAGCTGATTTTTTAGTATATTGTGCGAAAACAGTTGATCTACAATCCTACCAATTTTCAGATTCAAACTCCTAGTCGTTTTGGAGAATTTCGAGTTTTTGTGTTCGATTTCGTTGGAATCAGCAAGATTTCGCTTGAACCAGTTGAATTTCGCTTGAAAAATTCAAGCGAAATCCTTATAAGTGAGATTTCGCTTGAGATATCTACGTATCGACCCATGTGAAGTATTAATTTGAGATTGTCGACAAAGTGATAAAATTGGTTTGATCTAAAAATGAAGGCCTAATCAGATGTTGTTGATAATGTTGTCGGGTTAGTGGGAGTGAAGGTCCAATCACAAATTCAGATTTAAGTGTCGGTCATTTAATACATTTGAGATAATCAATGAATTGCATGTGATGTTGACTAGTGTTTGAGATTTCAGTTTGTCGGCAAAGTTGAGGTCCAATCAGATTAAAAGAAACATCGGCTCAATCAGTTGGTTATAATATTCAAACCGTCCAAAGTGGTTCACTATAATATTCGGCCCAATCACAATTATATTTGAGAGACCCATTTATATTTGAGGTGTAAAAATCATTGTCGGCTAATAATCTTGATATTTGAAAACTTACCACGAGAATTTGTCGATCATTAAAAGCTAATTGTTTGGCATTTGTGTATTGATATCAGAATCCACTAAATCGAACGGCCCAATCAACAGTTGAGTGTAATAAATGTTGTGTGCCATGTGATGATATCTCGATTCATGTGTGTTTATGAGATTTGCATGTGATTTAGATTTGGCTTTATCAATTACCAATATATCAGTTCACAAGAGGTGGTTCAGTTCATTTGAATTCAAACTTGTTCAAGGTCGTGTGGTTTAGTGAGGTCATTGGAAAAGGTCATAGCAGTCCGCACAGTTTTTCAACCTTCAGTTCGCACAAGATATTCACCAGTTCGAGTATCAGTTTGATTCAGTTGTTTGATATTTTTAAACTGATAGTTTGTTTGTTTGTATTTAGGTGATTAAAGATTTACAAGGGGCGAATATCAAGAAGAAGATTTAAAATGTCAGGAGAAAGTGCTCATGATAGATGGTGGAGAAGAGACAGTGCGAGATGGGAGATTGGAAAATTGTATGAACCATTTAAGGAAGCACAAAGAGCCAAGAGATGGAATGAAGAACTAGAGTGTTACATGGATCCACAGGGTAATCCAGTAGTTGATCCATCAAAAGTGGATTTTGATGCTGTAACCAATGTGTTTCCAAGTGAGGGCACTTTCAACACAAGAAGGCTTTCTGATAAAAGCTATTTGCCAAATTTGATGAACAAGTTAAAAGAAGTTTTTGAAGCAAGTTTACCGAAGGTGGTAGAACTGAAGAAAAGAAAAGAAGAAGAATTGAAGAAGATGATTGAAGAAGTGAAGACTGTTGCAAAGCTTGCTGGAGAGGAACAGAGAGCTGAAGAAACGCATAAGAATGAAGAAGTTCAGAAAGAAGAAAAGGAGCAAGATCAGAAAGTTGAATCAGAAGAATCGGTGCTGAATGAGACTGAGGTTAGAAAATCTTCTGATCTATCGAATGTTGAATTGGTTGATGAAAAAGAAAACAAGTGCAGGAATTGCATAGAAATGTGCAAAGCCTGTACTGAAAAAGATGACATCATAAAACAAAAGACAATGATATAGTTAAACTTGAAAATGTTTTCACAATAAAATGTAAAGAAATGATTGAAAAAGAAGAAATTTTGAAACCAAAAGTTGAAAAATTGACACAGAAATGTCAAGGTCTTGAAAAGGATAATGATGTTTATAGACAACTGTGTTCTACAAAATGTGTCGATTGTGTTGAAAAAGAATCTAAATTTCAAGATTTACAAAAACAGTATGATTCTTTAAAATGGTCGAGTCAGAGAGTACAAGAAGCTTATGATACTTTAAAAAGCCAAGTCAAAAGTTTTGATCAAAGATTGTCAGAAACTTTAGTCACAAAAGAAATGTATGAAAGAAAGTTTAAAGAAAAGCAAATTGAATTGAACAAATGTGTTGATGAAATTGCTAATCTTAAACAAGTCTTGGCTGAAAAAGAAAAGGTTGTTACCAAACTTCAAAGTTATCATAACTCTTCGTACATTCTCGAACGCATTTTCAACATCACACCAGATGACAAAGATACTGAAAATTGCAAAAAGGGTATTGGTTCAGAATTTCATCAGGTACCACCACCATTGAGAAACAATTATACTTTTTATGATGAGGAAAAGGTGGCAAAGGGTTTGAACATAGCTGACCAGTTACCTGAAAGTATCGATGTGACTTATTCCAAATCTGATGATGCTAATGATTCAGAGGTGGTAAGTAAGGTTGTTGAAAGCGTTTTGAAAGATGAGTCAACAAAAGGTAAGTCTGAATCACAGGATGAAGATGAAGGAAATCTTTATGATGGTTATCTGAAAAACACAAAATCCGAGAAAAATTTGAATGATGATTCAAAAGGATTGGTTTATACCATGATTGGATTGGACAAATTATTCTTAGATGTTGTATTCCCGATTCAGAATGTGATTTCAGAGAAGGTCGATAAAGTTTTCAAAATGGTTGAGATTGAGAAGTCTGAGATTCCAAACTTTGCTGGTAAAGGTCATAAATCTTTTTATAACAAACCTGGTTTTAAGAAGAAAAACATGAAGGCTGGTTTGGGTTATAAAAAGAAACGAAATTGGAATCAAAGTAAAAAACCAAATTTGCAACAAAAGATGAGTTTTGTTCAAGGGAAAAGCTTGAAAGAAGAGGAAAAACTCAGATTTGGACAACAGTCTAATGAAGAGTTTGATGCTATGAAAAAGAAACAACAACAGGCCAAGGATGTTTAAAAGAAAGTGTGTTTTAAATGTGATCAAATTGGACATGTTGCACGAAAGTGTCCAAATCCAAAGCCTGTTGATGTTGAAAAACAGAAATCTGAGGCTGTGAAACCGAGGTTAACCAGATTTGATTCGAAACAAACTTGGAGGTACAATACAAACAAGTTTGCTTCAAATCAAAATTGGAAATTAAACCCGAACATGTTTGATTCAAGACAGACCTGGAATTCTCACACACCCAGATTGAGAACAACACAAAGTTGGAGAACATCTGTTGATATGACAAAACCTCAAGAGTTTTGGAAACCTAAAAATGTTGTTCAAGATCAAAAGGTTCAAAAAGAGACAAATTTTTACAAAAGAGGTACTCCGAAAGGTCAAATGTGGAGTGCTAAGAAACAAGTGATGTCGGTAAAAGATGAAAAAGTTGAAGTCAAAATTGAAAATGTTTTAAATGACAAAGAGTTTCCAAAATTGAATGAACATTATTGTGTTGAAATGCCTAAGGTCCAATAGACCTGGGCTAAATTGTTCAAATAATTGATAAAGTTTGAATGTGCAGGTGCTCAACGAAGCTGAAGATTGTGAGAATGGTAGTAGGAGCAGCCTGGCACAGGAAGAGGTTGCAGGACCCTGGTTTGGTTGAACAGGGAGTTTAGTTTGAGTGATTTCTGTACATAAATAAACAATATTTTCAAAATCCTAAAAATTTAAAAATTAAAAACCAAAAATATGTTTTTAGTTTGTTAAAATTTGAAAAACCAAAAATATGTTGTCTTTAATATTGTTTTGTATGTATGTTGATTGAATACGCCGAAACCCTCACGGCTGAACAAACATGATTACTTTCATCAGATTGAAACACGATTTTCAAACTGTTAAGATCAATGGGTTGTAAACCATGGGGGTACGTTATATTTTCTGCAAATCAGAGCACTTTTAGCAGAAAATGGATGGAGAGACAAAGCTATCAGTGTTGGTTGTCAAATTTTCTTTAAATGGTTTTGCATTTTAGGGGGAGAAAAATTTGTCAGAAAATCCAAAAACATTTGAAAATTTGAAAAAGCCAAAAACATGATAAAATTTAAAAATTTGAGTTTTGCGTAAAAAGAGGAAATGATAGTACATCAGTAGACAGTTACAGTATGCTAAAGAAATGGAAAGTTTAAATGTTTTAAACGATCTCACTGTGGATGTGTCGGTAGATTTTTATACATTTAGTAAACTTTTTCGGGATATAAACATAAATTTCATACTTGCTTATTTCGTGGGGAACACTACTTGGATATATAGGTAACCCCTGAAATCTCGTTTGAAAGGTTTTGTATTCTGATATACTAGGTTTTTATACTCAGTGATATCTGGGGTATTATTCCGGGACTTCTGCTGAATGGAAGTTCTGACCTAGTCCTCGAATAATACTTTCCGCAATGCTTGAAACACAGTATCACCCTCAGCATATATGATAAGATAATAAAATTGCTTAGCAATGCTGTTGTAAAAAAGATCCTCTAAAGGGGACACACCCACAAGTTGAGTCATGATCTCTCTGCTGAACGATGGTTCTGACCTGAGCTCTCATGATTCTTCATAAATTATTAACCCCTTACAGATATCATTTGTGTTATAACTACCTGTAAGACTGAATATTGGGATCTGGATACGGGAGTATATTCAAGAGGTGGGACACATGAATGGGTTTAGGTTCTTAAAATACATAATTCGTATCCTGAATCAGTTGAAATTTGTATGAAAAGTTAAGTGGATCAGTATATCGACAATCTAAGTGAATTGTTTAATTCTTAAAGTGAAATTAAGCTCAACGGTACTTGTGACTTGTCAAAAACTGATATGATCCTCTGACGCATACTCAAACAAAAATATTGTCTGTAAATATGTTTGTACATATTTCTTTACTGTTTTATATTTTCAGAAAATACAAAAAGATTTTTGATTCTGCCTTATTTTTGACAACTGATGTCTGAGTGCCGAGTTTCAAAATCTAAGTAAGCTGATTGTGTTTCTGAAAAATAAAACAAGTTCATTCATTTGAAACTTGAAGTTTTAAAATCAAAAATTCAAAAAACAGTTTGTGATATCTCCAAGGTCATTAAGTTGGACTTGGATGATTAACTGTGGGGGATTTGGATGCTTATATTGTTATAGGGTTAGTTTCCGATATGATTCGATGAAACTGCCAAATTTATGATTGAGGAGATTGAATTGTCAGATTACAATATCTGGAAGTTTTAAATGTTTGAGTGATTGCAGATGAGATTCCAAGACTACGATCCCGGAAGCTGAGTCTAAGGGGGAGTCTGAAGATGAGCTCAAAGCAAGGGGGAGCTTGTAGATGGAAAGCTAGGTGTTGATCCCAAAGCATGGAAGCTTGATGAAAGGGGGAGCCTGAAGCTGATGGAAAGAAGATAAATATTGAAGGATGCTTACAGTGTTACAATTCGGATAGAGTTTGAAGACTGATCAAGACTGAAGAGGTGTCATGATAAAGATTGGACACTGAAGACTTCGTCAATATCCAAGGGGGAGTCTGTTAGTGCACTATGTCTGTTGACTTCGTCTTGTATCGAGTTTAGGATTTGAATTGTTAGATTAGATCTTGTTATACGAGAGTATAGGAGGTTTTAGAGTATGTTTAAGGTAATTTAGCTTGAAAGTGGTGATTTACCTTGAAAGTGTTACATGACAGTTTCAAGCTAAATCAACATGTTGATTTCCCTTGAAAGTGGCATGTGTCATTTCAAGCTAAATCAACATCACTATAAATAGCATTCAAGCTAAATCATTTGTAAGTTTTCAGAAAGTTTGGAGCTTGGTGCTTAGAGAGAGAAAGTAGAGAGAGAAAGTACTCTAGGTGATTCAAGGTTCTTGTATGATTTCAGATTTATCAAAGAATCACGTTTATATTACGTCGTGTGTACTAGGTCGCGTTCGTGTACGGATTCCGCACGTTTCACGTTCGTTTTGCAATTGTTTCGGAGTCAAAACCGGTCCTACAGTTTAGAAGGTCCTGACATGAAGCGGGGATTTGACAAAGCAAAGGTCACTTGTTTCAAGTGTAAACAAAAGGGGCACTTCAAAAGAGAATGTACTAATAACAAAGCAAATGATAGTGTGAATCCTTTTCACGAAGACTACTACAAGAAAGCCATCTATCATTGCAACAATGAGCAACCATCAAGAACAAATCAAAAGCAGATTGAGGAAGGGTCTTCAAAAGA
>JARYGA010058646.1:0-42366 GCA_030545235.1 Helianthus tuberosus | reverse complement strand
AAACACATTCCTTAAATTGTAGCCATTTGTTGAGTGTTTTTTGTTTTTTTTTTTGGTGTCTAATCCGCATATATATCACCATTGCCCTTGATTTTCTTGACTGTATATCTCTTAAATGTCAACATATACACGTGTGATTTAGTTTACGAAGATTTTTCAATGCCGAGAACCTCGATCAGAGAGTAAAAAAGGCGTAAGGTTCACAATTGTGTAAAATTAAAATGGGATATACCAGGCTAGGATTCGAGATACAGGAACAAGGGCTAAACCAACCACCTAAGAATGGAATCGTTAAGCGAAAACACTTGACAACCTCCTAAAAGCAGCTTTTCTTGCCACCAGACCTTTCTCCATCAATTAGGAATCTGATACCGTCACTAAACACATTCCATAAATTTTAGCCATTTGTTGAGTGTTTTTTTTTGGTGTCTAATCCGCATATATATCACCATTGCCCTTGATTTTCTTGACTGTATATCTATTAAATGTCAACATATACACGTGTGATTTAGTTTACGAAGATTTTTCAATGCCGAGAACGTCGATCAGAGAGTAAAAAAGGCGTAAGGTTCATAATTGTGTAAAATTAAAATGGGATATACCAGGCTAGGATTCGAGTTACAGGAATAAGGGCCAAACCAACCACCTAAGAATGGAATTGTCGAGCGAAAACACTTGACAACCTCCTAGAAGCAGCTTTTCTTGCCACCAAACCTTTCTCCATCAATTAGGAATCTGATGCCGTCACTAAACACATTCCTTAAATTGTAGCCATTTGTTGAGTGTTTTTTTTTGTGTCTAATATGCATATATATCACCATTGCCCTTGATTTTCTTGACTGTATATCTCTTAAATGTCAACATATACACGTGTGATTTAGTTTACGAAGATTTTTCAATGCTGAGAACCTCGATCAGACAGTAAAAAAGGCGTAAGGTTCACAATTGTGTAAAATTAAAATGGGATATACCAGGCTAGGATTCGAGTTACATGAACAAGGGCTAAACCAACCACCCAAGAATGGAATCGTCGAGCGAAAACACTTGAGAACCTCCTAGAAGCAGCTTTTCTTGCCGCCAGACCTTTCTCCATCAATTAGGAATCTGATACCGTCACTAAACACATTCCTTAAATTGTAGCCATTTGTTGAGTGTTTTTTTTTTGTGTCTAATCCGCATATATATCACCATTGCCCTTGATTTTCTTGACTGTATATCTATTAAATGTCAAAATATACACGTGTGATTTACTTTACGAAGATTTTTCAATGCCGAGAACCTCGATCAGAGAGTAAAAAAGGCGTAAGGTTCATAATTGTGTAAAATTAAAATGGGATATACCAGGCTAGGATTCGAGTTACAGGAACAAGGGCCAAACCAACCACCCAAGAATGGAATTGCCGAGCGAAAACACTTGACAACCTCCTAGAAGCAGCTTTTCTTGCCACCAGACCTTTCTCCATTAATTAGGAATCAGATGCCGTCAGTAAACACATTTCTTAAATTGTAGCCATTTGTTGAGTGTTTTTTGTTTTTTTTTTTGGTGTCTAATCCGCATATATATCACCATTGCCCTTGATTTTCTTGACTGTATATCTCTTAAATGTCAACATATACACGTGTGATTTAGTTTACGAAGATTTTTCAATGCCGAGAATCTCGATCAGAGAGTAAAAAAGGCGTAAGGTTCACAATTGTGTAAAATTAAAATGGGATATACCAGGCTAGGATTCGAGTTACAGGAACAAGGGCTAAACCAACCACCCAAGAATGGAATCGTCGAGCGAAAACACTTGACAACCTCCTAGAAGTAGCTTTTCTTGCCACCAGACCTTTCTCCATCAATTAGGAATCTGATACCGTCACTAAACACATTCCTTAAATTGTAGCCATTTGTTGAGTGTTTTTTTTGGTGTCTAATCCGCATATATATCACCATTGCCCTTGATTTTCTTGACTGTATATCTATTAAATGTCAACATATACACGTGTGATTTAGTTTACGAAGATTTTTCAATGCCGAGAACCTCGATCAGAGAGTAAAAAAGGCGTAAGGTTCATAATTGTGTAAAATTAAAATGGGATATACCAGGCTAGGATTCGAGTTACAGGAACAAGGGCCAAACCAACCACCCAAGAATGGAATTGTCGAGCGAAAACACTTGACAACCTCCTAGAAGCAGCTTTTCTTGCCACCATACCTTTCTCTATCAATTAGGAATCTGATGCCGTCACTAAACACATTCCTTAAATTGTAGCCATTTGTTGAGTGTTTTTTTTTTGTGTCTAATCCGCATATATATCACAATTGCCCGTAATTTTCTTGACTGTATATCTCTTAAATGTCAAAATATACACGTGTGATTTAGTTTACGAAGATTTTTCAATGCCGAGAACCTCGATCAGAGAGTAAAAAAGGCGTAAGGTTCATAATTGTGTAAAATTAAAATGGGATATACAAGGCTAGGATTCGAGTTATAGGAACAAGGGCCAAACCAACCACCCAAGAATGGAATTGCCGAGCGAAAACACTTGACAACCTCCTAGAAGCAGCTTTTCTTGCCACCAGACCTTTCTCCATTAATTAGGAATCAGATGCCGTCAGTAAACACATTCCGTAAATTGTAGCCATTTGTTGAGTGTTTTTTGTTTTTTTTTTTTGTGTCTAATCCGCATATATATCACCATTGCCCTTGATTTTCTTGACTGTATATCTCTTAAATGTCAACATATACACGTGTGATTTAGTTTACGAAGATTTTTCAATGCCGAGAATCTCGATCAGAGAGTAAAAAAGGCGTATGGTTCACAATTGTGTAAAATTAAAATGCGATATACCAGGCTAGGATTCGAGTTACAGGAACAAGGGCTAAACCAACCACCCAAGAATGGAATCGTCGAGCGAAAACACTTGACAACCTCCTAGAAGCAGCTTTTCTTGCCACTAGACCTTTCTCCATCAATTAGGAATCTGATACCGTCACTAAACACATTCCTTAAATTGTAGCCATTTGTTGAGTGTTTTTTTTTTGGTGTCTAATCCGCATATATATCACCATTGCCCTTGATTTTCTTGACTGTATATCTATTAAATGTCAACATATACACGTGTGATTTAGTTTACGAAGATTTTTCAATGCCGAGAACCTCGATCAGAGAGTAAAAAAGGCGTAAGGTTCATAATTGTGTAAAATTAAAATGGGATATACCAGGCTAGGATTCGAGTTACAGGAACAAGGGCCAAACCAACCACCTAAGAATGGAATTGTCGAGCGAAAACACTTGACAACCTCCAAGAAGCAGCTTTTCTTGCCACCTAACCTTTCTCCATCAATTAGGATTCTGATGCCGTCACTAAACACATTCCTTAAATTGTAGCCATTTGTTGAGTGTTTTTTTTTTGTGTCTAATCTTCATATATATCACCATTGCCCTTGATTTTCTTGACTGTATATCTCTTAAATGTCAACATATACACGTGTGATTTAGTTTACGAAGATTTTTCAATGCTGAGAACCTCGATCAGAGAGTAAAAAAGGCGTAAGGTTCACAAGTGTGTAAAATTAAAATGGGATATACCAGGCTAGGATTCGAGTTACATGAACAAGGGCTAAACCAACCACCCAAGAATGGAATCGTCGAGCGAAAACACTTGACAACCTCCTAGAAGCAGCTTTTCTTGCCGCCAGACCTTTCTCCATCAATTAGGAATCTGATACCGTCACTAAACACATTCCTTAAATTGTAGCCATTTGTTGAGTGTTTTCTTTTTGGTGTCTAATCCGCATATATATCATCATTGCCCTTGATTTTCTTGACTGTATATCTATTAAATGTCAAAATATACACGTGTGATTTAGTTTACGAAGATTTTTCAATGCCGAGAACCTCGATCAGAGAGTAAAAAAGGCGTAAGGTTCATAATTGTGTAAAATTAAAATGAGATATACCAGGCTAGGATTCGAGTTACAGGAACAAGGGCCAAACCAACCACCCAAGAATGGAATTGCCGAGCGAAAACACTTGACAACCTCCTAGAAGCAGCTTTTCTTGCCACCAGACCTTTCTTCATTAATTAGGAATCAGATGCCGTCAGTAAACACATTCCTTAAATTGTAGCCATTTGTTGAGTGTTTTTTGTTTTTTTTTTTGGTGTCTAATCCGCATATATATCACCATTGCCCTTGATTTTCTTGAGTGTATATCTCTTAAATGTCAACATATACACGTGTGATTTAGTTTACGAAGATTTTTCAATGCCGAGAATCTCGTTCAAAGAGTAAAAAAGGCGTAAGGTTCACAATTGTGTAAAATTAAAATGGGATATACCCGGCTAGGATTCTAGTTACAGGAACAAGGGCTAAACCAACCACCCAAGAATGGAATCGTCGAGCGAAAACACTTGACAACCTCCTAGAAGCAGCTTTTCTTGCCACCAGACCTTTCTCCATCAATTAGGAATCTGATACCGTCACTAAACACATTCCTTAAATTATAGCCATTTGTTGAGTGTTTTTTTTTGGTGTCTAATCCGCATATATATCACCATTGCCCTTGATTTTCTTGACTGTATATCTATTAAATGTCAACATATACACGTGTGATTTAGTTTACGAAGATTTTTCAATGCCGAGAACCTCGATCAGAGAGTAAAAAAGGCGTAAGGTTCATAATTGTGTAAAATTAAAATGGGATATACCAGGCTACGATTCGAGTTACAGGAACAAGGGCCAAACTAACCACCTAAGAATAGAATTGTCGAGCGAAAACACTTGACAACCTCCTAGAAGCAGCTTTTCTTGCCACCAAACCTTTCTCCATCAATTAGGAATCTGATGCCGTCACTAAACACATTCCTTAAATTGTAGCCATTTGTTGAGTGTTTTTTTTTGTGTCTAATCTGCATATATATCACCATTGCCCTTTATTTTCTTGACTGTATATCTCTTAAATGTCAACATATACACGTGTGATTTAGTTTACAAAGATTTTTCAATGCTGAGAACCTCGATCAGAGAGTAAAAAAGGCGTAAGGTTCACAAGTGTGTAAAATTAAAATGGGATATACCAGGCTAGGATTCGAGTTACATGAACAAGGGCTAAACCAACCACCCAAGAATGGAATCGTCGAGCGAAAACAGTTGACAACCTCCTAGAAGCAGCTTTTCTTGCCGCCAGACCTTTCTACATCAATTAGGAATCTGATACCGTCACTAAACACATTCCTTAAATTGTAGCCATTTGTTGAGTGTTTTTTTTTGGTGTATAATCCGCATATATATCACCATTGCCCTTGATTTTCTTGACTGTATATCTATTAAATGTCAAAATATACACGTGTGATTTAGTTTACGAAGATTTTTCAATGCCGAGAACCTCGATCAGAGAGTAAAAAAGGCGTAAGGTTCATAATTGTGTAAAATTAAAATGGGATATACCAGGCTAGGATTCGAGTTACAGGAACAAGGGCCAAACCAACCACCTAAGAATGGAATTGTCGAGCGAAAACACTTGACAACCTCCAAGAAGCAGCTTTTCTTGCCACCTAACCTTTCTCCATCAATTAGGATTCTGATGCCGTCACTAAACACATTCCTTAAATTGTAGCCATTTGTTGAGTGTTTTTTTTTTGTGTCTAATCTTCATATATATCACCATTGCCCTTGATTTTCTTGACTTTATATCTCTTAAATGTCAACATATACACGTGTGATTTAGTTTACGAAGATTTTTCAATGCTGAGAACCTCGATCAGAGAGTAAAAAAGGCGTAAGGTTCACAAGTGTGTAAAATTAAAATGGGATATACCAGGCTAGGATTCGAGTTACATGAACGAGGGCTAAACCAACCACCCAAGAATGGAATCGTCGAGCGAAAACACTTGACAACCTCCTAGAAGCAGCTTTTCTTGCCGCCAGACCTTTCTCCATCAATTAGGAATCTGATACCGTCACTAAACACATTCCTTAAATTGTAGCCATTTGTTGAGTGTTTTTTTGGTGTCTAATCCGCATATATATCACCATTGCCCTTGATTTTCTTGACTGTATATCTATTAAATGTCAAAATATACACGTGTGATTTAGTTTACGAAGATTTTTCAATGCCGAGAACCTCGATCAGAGAGTAAAAAAGGCGTAAGGTTCATAATTGTGTAAAATTAAAATGAGATATACCAGGCTAGGATTCGAGTTACAGGAACAAGGGCCAAACCAACCACCCAAGAATGGAATTGCCGAGCGAAAACACTTGACAACCTCCTAGAAGCAGCTTTTCTTGCCACCAGACTTTTCTCCATTAATTAGGAATCTGATACCGTCACTAAACACATTCCTTAAATTGTAGCCATTTGTTGAGTGTTTTTTTTGGTGTCTAATCCGCATATATATCACCATTGCCCTTGATTTTCTTGACTGTATATCTATTAAATGTCAACATTTACACGTGTGATTTAGTTTACGAAGATTTTTCAATGCCGAGAACCTCGATCAGAGAGTAAAAAAGGCGTAAGGTTCATAATTGTGTAAAATTAAAATGGGATATACCGGGCTAGGATTCAAGTTAAAGGAACAAGGGGCAAACCAACCACCCAAGAATGGAATTGTCGAGCGAAAACACTTGACAACCTCCTAGAAGCAGCTTTTCTTGCCACCAGACCATTCTCTATCAATTAGGAATCTGATGCCGTCACTAAACACATTCCTTAAATTGTAGCCATTTGTTGAGTGTTTTTTTTTATGTCTAATCCGCATATATATCACAATTGCCCGTAATTTTCTTGACTGTATATCTCTTAAATGTCAAAATATACACGTGTGATTTAGTTTACGAAGATTTTTCAATGCCGAGAACCTCGATCAGAGAGTAAAAAAGGCGTAAGGTTCATAATTGTGTAAAATTAAAATGGGATATACAAGGCTAGGATTCGAGTTACAGGAACAAGGGCCAAACCAACCACCCAAGAATGGAATTGCCGAGCGAAAACACTTGACAACCTCCTAGAAGCAGCTTTTCTTGCCACCAGACCTTTCTCCATTAATTAGGAATCAGATGCCGTCAGTAAACACATTCCGTAAATTGTAGCCATTTGTTGAGTGTTTTTTGTTTTTTTTTTGTGTCTAATCCGCATATATATCACCATTGCCCTTGATTTTCTTGACTGTATATCTCTTAAATGTCAACATATACACGTGTGATTTAGTTTACGAAGATTTTTCAATGCCGAGAATCTCGATCAGAGAGTAAAAAAGGCGTATGGTTCACAATTGTGTAAAATTAAAATGGGATATACCAGGCTAGGATTCGAGTTACAGGAACAAGGGCTAAACCAACCACCCAAGAATGGAATCGTCGAGCGAAAACACTTGACAACTTCCTAGAAGCAGCTTTTCTTGCCACTAGACCTTTCTCCATCAATTAGGAATCTGATACCGTCACTAAACACATTCCTTAAATTGTAGCCATTTGTTGAGTGTTTTTTTTTTTTTTTTGTGTCTAATCCGCATATATATCACCATTGCCCTTGATTTTCTTGACTGTATATCTATTAAATGTCAACATATACACGTGTGATTTAGTTTACGAAGATTTTTCAATGCCGAGAACCTCGATCAGAGAGTAAAAAAGGCGTAAGGTTCATAATTGTGTAAAATTAAAATGGGATATACCAGGCTAGGATTCGAGTTACAGGAAAAAGGGCCAAACCAACCACCTAAGAATGGAATTGTCGAGCGAAAACACTTGACAACCTCCAAGAAGCAGCTTTTCTTGCCACCTAACCTTTCTCCATCAATTAGGATTCTGATGCCGTCACTAAACACATTCCTTAAATTGTAGCCATTTGTTGAGTGTTTTTTTTTGTGTCTAATCTTCATATATATCACCATTGCCCTTGATTTTCTTGACTGTATATCCCTTAAATGTCAACATATACACGTGTGATTTAGTTTACGAAGATTTTTCAATGCTGAGAACCTCGATCAGAGAGTAAAAAAGGCGTAAGGTTCACAAGTGTGTAAAATTAAAATGGGATATACCAGGCTAGGATTCGAGTTACATGAACAAGGGCTAAACCAACCACCCAAGAATGGAATCGTCGAGCGAAAACACTTGACAACCTCCTAGAAGCAGCTTTTCTTGCCGCCAGACCTTTCTCCATCAATTAGGAATCTGATACCGTCACTAAACACATTCCTTAAATTGTAGCCATTTGTTGAGTGTTTTTTTTGGTGTCTAATCCGCATATATATCATCATTGCCCTTGATTTTCTTGACTGTATATCTATTAAATGTCAACATATACACGTGTGATTTAGTTTACGAAGATTTTTCAATGCCGAGAACCTCGATCAGAGAGTAAAAAAGGCGTAAGGTTCATAATTGTGTAAAATTAAAATGAGATATACCATGCTAGGATTCGAGTTACAGGAACAAGGGCCAAACCAACCACCCAAGAATGGAATTGCCGAGCGAAAACAATTGACAACCTCCTAGAAGCAGCTTTTCTTGCCACCAGACCTTTCTCCATCAATTAGGAATCTGATACCGTCACTAAACACATTCCTTAAATTGTAGCCATTTGTTGAGTGTTTTTTTTTGGTGTCTAATCCGCATATATATCACCATTGCCCTTGATTTTCTTGACTGTATATCTATTAAATGTCAACATATACACGTGTGATTTAGTTTACGAAGATTTTTCAATGCCGAGAACCTCGATCAGAGAGTAAAAAAGGCGTAAGGTTCATAATTGTGTAAAATTAAAATGGGATATACCAGGCTAGGATTCGAGTTACAGGAACAAGGGCCAAACTAACCACCTAAGAATAGAATTGTCGAGCGAAAACACTTGACAACCTCCTAGAAGCAGCTTTTCTTGCCACCAAACCTTTCTCCATCAATTAGGAATCTGATGCCGTCACTAAACACATTCCTTAAATTGTAGCCATTTGTTGAGTGTTTTTTTTTGTGTCTAATCTGCATATATATCACCATTGCCCTTTATTTTCTTGACTGTATATCTCTTAAATGTCAACATATACACGTGTGATTTAGTTTACGAAGATTTTTCAATGCTGAGAACCTCGATCAGAGAGTAAAAAAGGCGTAAGGTTCACAAGTGTGTAAAATTAAAATGGGATATACCAGGCTAGGATTCGAGTTACATGAACAAGGGCTAAACCAACCACCCAAGAATGGAATCGTCGAGCGAAAACAGTTGACAACCTCCTAGAAGCAGCTTTTCTTGCCGCCAGACCTTTCTACATCAATTAGGAATCTGATACCGTCACTAAACACATTCCTTAAATTGTAGCCATTTGTTGAGTGTTTTTTTTTGGTGTATAATCCGCATATATATCACCATTGCCCTTGATTTTCTTGACTGTATATCTATTAAATGTCAAAATATACACGTGTGATTTAGTTTACGAAGATTTTTCAATGCAGAGAACCTCGATCAGAGAGTAAAAAAGGCGTAAGGTTCATAATTGTGTAAAATTAAAATGGGATATACCAGGCTAGGATTCGAGTTACAGGAACAAGGGCCAAACCAACCACCCAAGAATGGAATTGCCGAGCGAAAATACTTGACAACCTCCTAGAAGCAGCTTTTCTTGCCACCAGACCTTTCTCCATTAATTAGGAATCAGATGCCGTCAGTAAACACATTCCTTGAATTGTAGCCATTTGTTGAGTGTTTTTTGTTTTTTTTTTGGTGTCTAATCCGCATATATATCACCATTGCCCTTGATTTTCTTGACTGTATATCTCTTAAATGTCAACATATACACGTGTGATTTAGTTTACGAAGATTTTTCAATGCTGAGAATCTCGATCAGAGAGTAAAAAAGGCGTAAGGTTCACAATTGTGTAAAATTAAAATGGGATATACCAGGCTAGGATTCGAGTTACAGGAACAAGGGCTAAACCAACCACCCAAGAATGGAATCGTCGAGCGAAAACACTTGACAACCTCCTAGAAGCAGCTTTTCTTGCCACCAGACCTTTCTCCATCAATTAAGAATCTGATACCGTCACTAAACACATTCCTTAAATTGTAGCCATTTGTTGAGTGTTTTTTTTGGTGTCTAATCCGCATATATATCACCATTGCCCTGGATTTTCTTGACTGTATATCTATTAAATGTCAACATATACACGTGTGATTTAGTTTACGAAGATTTTTCAATGCCGAGAACCTCGATCAGAGAGTAAAAAAGGCGTAAGGTTCATAATTGTGTAAAATTAAAATGGGATATACCAGGCTAGGATTCGAGTTACAGGAACAAGGGCCAAACCAACCACCTAAGAATGGAATTGTCGAGCGAAAACACTTGACAACCTCCTAGAAGCAGCTTTTCTTGCCACCAAACCTTTCTCCATCAATTAGGAATCTGATGCCGTCACTAAACACATTCCTTAAATTGTAGCCATTTGTTGAGTGTTTTTTTTTGTGTCTAATCTGCATATATATCACCATTGCCCTTGATTTTCCTGACTGTATATCTCTTAAATGTCAACATATACACGTGTGATTTAGTTTACGAAGATTTTTCAATGCTGAGAACCTCGATCAGAGAGTAAAAAAGGCGTAAGGTTCACAAGTGTGTAAAATTAAAATGCGATATACCAGGCTAGGTTTCGAGTTACATGAACAAGGGCTAAACCAACCACCCAAGAATGGAATCGTCGAGCGAAAACACTTGACAACCCCCTAGAAGCTGCTTTTCTTGCCGCCAGACCTTTCTCCATCAATTAGGAATCTGATACCGTCACTAAACACATTCCTTAAATTGTAGCCATTTGTTGAGTGTTTTTTTTTGTGTCTAATCCGCATATATATCACCATTGCCCTTGATTTTCTTGAATGTATATCTATTAAATGTCAAAATATACACGTGTGATTTAGTTTACGAAGATTTTTCAATGCCGAGAACCTCGACCAGAGAGTAAAAAAGGCGTAAGGTTCATAATTGTGTAAAATTAAAATGGGATATACCAGGCTAGTATTCGAGTTACAGGAACAAGGGCCAAACCAACCACCCAAGAATGGAATTGCCGAGCGAAAACACTTGACAACCTCCTAGAAGCAACTTTTCTTGCCACCAGACCTTTCTCCATTAATTAGGAATCAGATGCCGTCAGTAAACACATTCCTTAAATTGTAGCCATTTGTTGAGTGTTTTTTGTTTTTTTTTTGGTGTCTAATCCGCATATATATCACCATTGCCCTTGATTTTCTTGACTGTATATCTCTTAAATGTCAACATATACACGTGTGATTTAGTTTACGAAGATTTTTCAATGCCGAGAATCTCGATCAGAGAGTAAAAAAGGCGTAAGGTTCACAATTGTGTAAAATTAAAATGGGATATACCAGGCTAGGATTCGAGTTACAGGAACAAGGGCTAAACCAACCACCCAAGAATGGAATCGTCGAGCGAAAACACTTGACAACCTCCTAGAAGCAGCTTTTCTTGCCACCAGACCTTTCTCCATCAATTAAGAATCTGATACCGTCACTAAACACATTCCTTAAATTGTAGCCATTTGTTGAGTGTTTTTTTTGGTGTCTAATCCGCATATATATCACCATTGCCCTGGATTTTCTTGACTGTATATCTATTAAATGTCAACATATACACGTGTGATTTAGTTTACGAAGATTTTTCAATGACGAGAACCTCGATCAGAGAGTAAAAAAGGCGTAAGGTTCATAATTGTGTAAAATTAAAATGGGATATACCAGGCTAGGATTCGAGTTACAGGAACAAGGGCCAAACCAACCACCTAAGAATGGAATTGTCGAGCGAAAACACTTGACAACCTCCTAGAAGCAGCTTTTCTTGCCACCAAACCTTTCTCCATCAATTAGGAATCTGATGCCGTCACTAAACACATTCCTTAAATTGTAGCCATTTGTTGAGTGTTTTTTTTTGTGTCTAATCTGAATATATATCACCATTGCCCTTGATTTTCCTGACTGTATATCTGTTAAATGTCAACATATACACGTGTGATTTAGTTTACGAAGATTTTTCAATGCTGAGAACCTCGATCAGAGAGTAAAAAAGGCGTAAGGTTCACAAGTGTGTAAAATTAAAATGCGATATACCAGGCTAGGATTCGAGTTACATGAACAAGGGCTAAACCAACCACCCAAGAATGGAATCGTCGAGCGAAAACACTTGACAACCTCCTAAAAGCAGCTTTTCTTGCCGCCAGACCTTTCTCCATCAATTAGGAATCTGATACCGTCACTAAACACATTCCTTAAATTGTAGCCATTTGTTGAGTGTTTTTTTTTTGGTGTCTAATCCGCATATATATCACCATTGCCCTTGATTTTCTTGAATGTATATCTATTAAATGTCAAAATATACACGTGTGATTTAGTTTACGAAGATTTTTCAATGCCGAGAACCTCGATCAGAGAGTAAAAAAGGCGTAAGGTTCATAATTGTGTAAAATTAAAATGGGATATACCAGGCTAGTATTCGAGTTACAGGAACAAGGGCCAAACCAACCACCCAAGAATGGAATTGCCGAGCGAAAACACTTGACAACATCCTAGAAGCAGCTTTTCTTGCCACCAGACCTTTCTCCATTAATTAGGAATCAGATGCCGTCAGTAAACACATTCCTTAAATTGTAGTCATTTGTTGAGTGTTTTTTGTTTTTTTTTTGTGTCTAATCCGCATATATATCACCATTGCCCTTGATTTTCTTGACTGTATATCTCTTAAATGTCAACATATACACGTGTGATTTAGTTTACGAAGATTTTTCAATGCTGAGAATCTCGATCAGAGAGTAAAAAAGGCGTAAGGTTCACAATTGTGTAAAATTAAAATGGGATATACCAGGCTAGGATTCTAGTTACAGGAACAAGGGCTAAACCAACCACCCAAGAATGGAATCGTCGAGCGAAAACACTTGACAACCTCCTAGAAGCAGCTTTTCTTGCCACCAGACCTTTCTCCATCAATTAGGAATCTGATACCGTCACTAAACACATTCCTTAAATTGTAGCCATTTGTTGAGTGTTTTTTTTTGGTGTCTAATCCGCATATATATCACCATTGCCCTTGATTTTCTTGACTGTATATCTATTAAATGTCAACATATACACGTGTGATTTAGTTTACGAAGATTTTTCAATGCCGAGAACCTCGATCAGAGAGTAAAAAAGGCGTAAGGTTCATAATTGTGTAAAATTAAAATGGGTTATACCAGGCTAGGATTCGAGTTACAGGAACAAGGGCCAAACCAACCACCCAAGAATGGAATTGTCGAGCGAAAACACTTGACAACCTCCTAGAAGCAGTTTTTCTTGCCACCAGACCTTTCTCCATCAATTTGGAATCTGATGCCATCACTAAACACATTCCTTAAATTGTAGCCATTTGTTGAGTGTTTTTTTTTTGTGTCTAATCCGCATATATATCACCATTGCCCTTGATTTTCTTGACTGTATATCTCTTAAATCTCAACATATACACGTGTGATTTAGTTTACGAAGATTTTTCAATGCTGAGAACCTTAATCAGAGAGTAAAAAAGGCGTAAGGTTCACAAGTGTGTAAAATTAAAATGGGATATACCAGGCTAGGATTCGAGTTACATGAACAAGGGCTAAACCAACCACCCAAGAATGGAATCGTCGAGCGAAAACACTTGACAACCTCCTAGAAGCAGCTTTTCTTGCCGCCAGACCTTTCTCCATCAATTAGGAATCTGATACCGTCACTAAACACATTCCTTAAATTGTAGCCATTTGTTGAGTGTTTTTTTTTTGGTGTCTAATCCGCATATATATCACCATTGCCCTTGATTTTCTTGACTGTATATCTACTAAATGTCAAAATATACACGTGTGATTTAGTTTACGAAGATTTTTCAATGCCGAGAACCTCGATCAGAGAGTAAAAAAGGCGTAAGGTTCATAATTGTGTAAAATTAAAATGGGATATACCAGGCTAGGATTCGAGTTACAGGAACAAGGGCCAAACCAACGACCCAAGAATGGAATTGCCGAGCGAAAACACTTGACAACCTCCTAGAAGCAGCTTTTCTTGCCACCAGACCTTTCTCCATTAATTAGGAATCAGATGCCGTCAGTAAACACATTCCTCAAATTGTAGCCATTTATTGAGTGTTTTTTGTTTTTTTTTTGGTGTCTAATCCGCATATATATCACCATTGCCCTTGATTTTCTTGACTGTATATCTCTAAATGTCAACATATACACGTGTGATTTAGTTTACGAAGATTTTTAATGCCGAGAATCTCGATCAGAGAGTAAAAAAGGCGTAAGGTTCACAATTGTGTAAAATTAAAATGGGATATACCAGGCTAGGATTCGAGTTACAGGAACAAGGGCTAAACCAACAACCCAAGAATGGAATCGTCGAGCGAAAACACTTGACAACCTCCTTGAAGCAGCTTTTCTTGCCACCAGACCTTTCTCCATCAATTAGGAATCTGATGCCGTCACTAAACACATTCCTTAAATTGTAGCCATTTGTTGAGTGTTTTTTTTTTGTGTCTAATCCGCATATATATCACCATTGCCCTTGATTTTCTTGACAGTATATCTATTAAATGTCAACATATACACGTGTGATTTAGTTTACGAAGATTTTTCAATGCCGAGAACCTCGATCAGAGAGTAAAAAAGGCGTAAGGTTCATAATTGTGTAAAATTAAAATGGGATATACCAGGCTAGGATTCGAGTTACAGGAACAAGGGCCAAACCAACCACCCAAGAATGGAATTGTCGAGCGAAAACACTTGACAACCTCCTAGAAGCAGCTTTTCTTGCCACCAGACCTTTCTCCATCAATTAGGAATCTCATGCCATCACTAAACACATTCCTTAAATTGTAGCCATTTGTTGAGTGTTTTTTTTGGGTGTCTAATCCGCATATATATCACCATAGCCCTTGATTTTCTTGACTGTATATCTATTAAATGTCAATATATACACGTGTGATTTAGTTTACGAAGATTTTTCAATGCCAAGAACCACGATCAGAGAGTAAAAAAGGCGTAAGATTCATAATTGTGTAAAATTAAAATGGGATATACCAGGCTAGGATTCGAGTTACAGGAACAAGGGCCAAACCAACCACCTAAGAATGGAATTGTCGAGCGAAAACACTTGACAACCTCCAAGAAGCAGCTTTTCTTGCCACCAGACCTTTCTCCATCAATTAGGAATCTGATGTTGTCACTAAACACATTCCTTAAATTGTAGCCATTTGTTGAGTGTTTTTTTTTGGTGTCTAATCCGCATATATATCACCATTGCCCTTGATTTTCTTGACTGTATATCTCTTAAATGTCAACATATACACGTGTGATTTAGTTTACGAAGATTTTTCAACGCTGAGAACCTCGATCAGAGAGTAAAAAAGGCGTAAGGTTCACAATTGTGTAAAATTTAAATGGGATATACCAGGCTAGGATTCTAGTTACATGAACAAGGTCCAAACCAACCACCCAAGAATGGAATCGTCGAGCGAAAACACTTGACAACCTCCTAGAAGCAGCTTTTCTTGCCACCAAACCTTTCTCCATCAATTAGGAATCTGATGACGTCACTAAACACATTCCTTAAATTGTAGCCATTTGTTGAGTGTTTTTTTTTGGTGCCTAATCCGCATATATATCACCATTGCCCTTGATTTTCTTGACAGTATATCTATTAAATGTCAACATCTACACGTGTGATTTAGTTTACGAAGATTTTTCAATGCCGAGAACCTTGATCAGAGAGTAAAAAAGGCGTAAGGTTCATAATTGTGTAAAATTAAAATGCGATATACCAGGCTAGGATTCGAGTTACAGGAACAAGGGCCAAACCAACCACCAAAGAATGGAATCGTCGAGCGAAAACACTTGACAACCTCCTAGAAGCAGCTTTTCTTGCCACCAGACATTGCTCCATCAATTAGGAATCTGATGCCGTCACTAAACACATTCCTTAAATTGTAGCCATTTGTTGAGTGTTTTTTTTTTTTTGGTGTCTAATCCGCATAAATATCATCATTGCCCTTGATTTTCTTGACTGTATATCTCTTAAATATCCACATATACACGTGTGATTTATTTTACGAAGTTTTTTCAATGCCGAGAACCTCGATCAGAGAGTAAAAAAGGCGTAAGGTTCACAATGGTGTAAAATTAAAATGGGATATACCGGGCTAGGATTCGAGTTACAGGAACAAGGGCCAAACCAACCACCCAAGAATGGAATCGTCGAGCGAAAACACCTGACAACCTCCTAGTAGCAGCTTTTCTTGCCACCAGAACTTTCTCCATCAATTAGGAATCTGATGCCATCACTAAACACATTCCTTAAATTGTAGCCATTTGTTGAGTGTTTTTTTTTTTGGTGTCTAATCCGCATATATATCACCATTGCCCTTGATTTTATTGGTTGTACATCTCTTAAATGTCAACATATACACGTGTGATTTAGTTTACAAAGATTTTTCAATGCCGAGAACCTCGATCAGAGAGTAAAAAAGGCGTAAGGTTCACAATTGTGTAAAATTAAAATGGGATATACCGGGCTATGATTCGAGTTACAGGAACAAGGGCCAAACCAACCACCCAAGAATGGAATCGTCGAGCGAAAACACTTGGCAACCTCCTAGAAGCAGCTTTTCTTGCCACCAGACCTTTCTCCATCAAATAGGATTATGATGTCGTCACTAAACACATTCCTTAAATTGTAGCCATTTGTTGAGTGTTTTTTTTTTTTTTTTGTGTCTAATCCGCATATATATCACCATTGCCCTTGATTTTCTTGACTGTATATCTCTTAAATGTCAACATATACACGTGTGATTTAGTTTACTAAGATTTTTCAATGCCGAGAACCTCGATCAGAGAGTAAAAAAGGCGTAAGGTTCACAATGGTGTAAAATTAAAATGGGATATACCGGGCTAGGATTCGAGTTACAGGAACAAGGGCCAAACGAACCACCCAAGAATGGAATCGTCGAGCGAAAACACTTCACAACCTCCTCGTAGCAGCTTTTCTTGCCACCAGACATTTCTCCATCAATTAGGAATCTGATGCCATCACTAAACACATTCCTTAAATTGTAGCCATTTGTTGAGTGTTTTTTTTGGTGTCTAATCCGCATATATATCACCATTGCCCTTGATTTTATTGATTGTACATCTCTTAAATGTCAACATATACACGTTTGATTTAGTTTACGACGATTTTTCAATGCCGAGAACCTCGATCAGAGAGTAAAAAAGGCGTAAGGTTCACAATTGTGTAAAATTAAAATGGGATATACCGGGCTATGATTCTAGTTACAGGAACAAGGGCCAAACCAACCACCCAAGAATGGAATCGTCGAGCGAAAACACTTGGCAAACTCCTAGAAGCAGCTTTTCTTGCCACCAGACCTTTCTCCATCAAATAGGATTCTGATGTCGTCACTAAACACATTCCTTAAATTGTAGCCATTTGTTGAGTGTTTTTTTTTTGTGTCTAATCCGCATATATATCACCATTGCCCTTGATTTTCTTGACCGTATATCTCTTAAATGTCAACATATACACGTGTGATTTAGTTTACGAAGATTTTTCAATGCCGAGAACCTCGATCAGAGAGTAAAAAAGGCGTAAGGTTCACAATTGTGTAAAATTAAAATGGGATATACCAGGCTAGGATTCGAGTTACAGGAACAAGGGCCAAACCAACCACCCAAGAAGGGAATTGTCGAGCGAGAACACTTGACAACCTCCTAGAAGCAGCTTTTCTTGCCACCAAACCTTTCTCCATCAATTAGGAATCTGATGCCGTCACTAAACACATTCCTTAAATTGTAGCCATTTGTTGAGTGTTTTTTTTGGTGCCTAATCCGCATATATATCACCATTGCCCTTTATTTTCTTGACAGTATATCTATTAAATGTCAACATATACACGTGTGATTTAGTTTACGAAGATTTTTCAATGCCGAAAACCTCGATCAGAGAGTAAAAAAGGCGTAAGGTTCATAATTGTGTAAAATTAAAATGGGATATACCGGGCTATGATTCGAGTTACAGGAACAAGGGCCAAACCAACCACCCAAGAATGGAATCGTCGAGCGAAAACACTTGGCAACCTCCTAGAAGCAGCTTTTCTTGCCACCAGACCTTTCTCCATCAAATAGGATTCTGATATCGTCACTAAACACATTCCTTAAATTGTAGCCATTTGTTGAGTGTTTTTTTTTTTGTGTCTAATCCGCATATATATCACCATTGCCCTTGATTTTCTTGACCGTATATCTCTTAAATGTCAACATATACACGTGTGATTTAGTTTACGAAGATTTTTCAATGCCGAGAACCTCGATCAGAGAGTAAAAAAGGCGTAAGGTTCACAATTGTGTAAAATTAAAATGGGATATACCAGGCTAGGATTCGAGTTACAGGAACAAGGGCCAAACCAACCACCCAAGAATGGAATTGTCGAACGAAAACACTTGACAACCTCCTAGAAGCAACTTTTCTTGCCACCAAACCTTTCTCCATCAATTAGGAATCTGATGCCGTCACTAAACACATTCCTTAAATTGTAGCCATTTGTTGAGTGTTTTTTTTTGGTGCCTAATCCAAATATATATCACCATTGCCTTTGATTTTCTTGACAGTATATCTATTAAATGTCAACATATACACGTGTGATTTAGTTTACGAAGATTTTTCAATGCCGAGAACCTCGATCAGAGAGTAAAAAAGGCGTAAGGTTCATAATTGTGTAAAATTAAAATGGGATATACCAGGCTAGGATTCGAGTTACAGGAACAAGGGCCAAACCAACCACCCAAGAATGTAATTGTCGAGCGAAAACACTTGACAACCTCCTAGAAGCAGCTTTTCTTGCCATCAGACCTTGCTCCATCAATTAGGAATCTGATGCCGTCACTAAACACATTCCTTAAATTGTAGCCATTTGTTGAGTGTTTTTTTTTTTTTTTTTGGTGTCTAATCCCCATAAATATCATCATTGCCCTTGATTTTCTTGACTGTATATCTCTTAAATATCCACATATACACGTGTGATTTAGTTTACGAAGATTTTTCAATGCCGAGAACCTCGATCAGAGAGTAAAAAAGGCGTAAGGTTCACAATGGTGTAAAATTAAAATGGGATATACCGGGCTAGGATTCGAGTTACAGGAACAAGGGCCAAACCAACCACCCAAGAATGGAATCGTCGAGCGAAAACACTTGGCAACCTCCTAGAAGCAGCTTTTCTTGCCACCAGACCTTTCTCCATCAAATAGGATTCTGATGTCGTCACTAAACACATTCCTTAAATTGTAGCCATTTGTTGAGTGTTTTTTTTTTGTGTCTAATCCGCATATATATCACCATTGCCCTTAATTTTCTTGACTGTATATCTCTTAAATATCAACATATACACGTGTGATTTAGTTTACGAAGATTTTTCAATGCCGAGAACCTCGATCAGAGAGTAAAAAAGGCGTAAGGTTCACAATTGTGTAAAATTAAAATGGGATATACCAGGCTAGGATTCGAGTTACAGGAACAAGGGCCAAACCAACCACCCAAGAATGGAATTGTCGAACGAAAACACTTGACAACCTCCTAGAAGCAACTTTTCTTGCCACCAGACCTTTCTCCATCAATTAGGAATCTGATGCCGTCAATAAACACAGTCCTTAAATTGTAGCCATTTGTTGAGTGTTTTTTTTTTGTGCCTAATCTGCATATATACACCATTGCCCTTGATTTTCTTGACAGTATATCTATTAAATGTCAACATATACACGTGTGATTTAGTTTACGAAGATTTTTCAATGCCGAGAACCTCGATCAGAGAGTAAAAAAGGCGTAAAGTTCATAATTGTGTAAAATTAAAATGGGATATACCAGGCTAGGATTCGAGTTACAGGAACAAGGGCCAAACCAACCACCCAAGAATGGAATTGTCGAGCGAAAACACTTGGCAACCTCCTAGAAGCAGCTTTTCTTGCCACCAGACCTTTCTCCATCAAATAGGATTCTGATATCGTCACTAAACACATTCCTTAAATTGTAGCCATTTGTTGAGTGTTTTTTTTTGGTGTCTAATCCGCATATATATCACCATTGCCCTTGATTTTATTGGTTGTACATCTCTTAAATGTCAACATATACACGTGTGATTTAGTTTACAAAGATTTTTCAATGCCGAGAACCTCGATCAGAGAGTAAAAAGGGCGTAAGGTTCACAATGGTGTAAAATTAAAATGGGATATACCGGGCTAGGATTCGAGTTACAGGAACAAGGGCCAAACCAACCACCCAAGAATGGAATCGTCGAGCGAAAACACTTGACAACCTCCTCGTAGCAGCTTTTCTTGCCACCAGACCTTTCTCCATCAATTAGGAATCTGATGCCATCACTAAACACATTTCTTAAATTGTAGCCATTTGTTGAGTGTTTTTTTTGGTGTCTAATCCGCATATATATCACCATTGCCCTTCATTTTATTGATTGTACATCTCTTAAATGTCAACATATACACGTTTGATTTAGTTTACGACGATTTTTCAATGCCGAGAACCTCGATCAGAGAGTAAAAAAGGCGTAAGGTTCACAATTGTGTAAAATTAAAATGGGATATACCGGGCTATGATTCTAGTTACAGGAACAAGGGCCAAACCAACCACCCAAGAATGGAATCGTCGAGCGAAAACACTTGGCAAACTCCTAGAAGCAGCTTTTCTTGCCACCAGACCTTTCTCCATCAAATAGGATTCTGATGTCGTCACTAAACACATTCCTTAAATTGTAGCCATTTGTTGAGTGTTTTTTTTTTTGTGTCTAATCCGCATATATATCACCATTGCCCTTGATTTTCTTGACCGTATATCTCTTAAATGTCAACATATACACGTGTGATTTAGTTTACGAAGATTTTTCAATGCCGAGAACCTCGATCAGAGAGTAAAAAAGGCGTAAGGTTCACAATTGTGTAAAATTAAAATGGGATATACCAGGCTAGGATTCGAGTTACAGGAACAAGGGCCAAACCAACCACCCAAGAAGGGAATTGTCGAGCGAGAACACTTGACAACCTCCTAGAAGCAGCTTTTCTTGCCACCAAACCTTTCTCCATCAATTAGGAATCTGATGCCGTCACTAAACACATTCCTTAAATTGTAGCCATTTGTTGAGTGTTTTTTTTGGTGCCTAATCCGCATATATATCACCATTGCCCTTTATTTTCTTGACAGTATATCTATTAAATGTCAACATATACACGTGTGATTTAGTTTACGAAGATTTTTCAATGCCGAAAACCTCGATCAGAGAGTAAAAAAGGCGTAAGGTTCATAATTGTGTAAAATTAAAATGGGATATACCGGGCTATGATTCGAGTTACAGGAACAAGGGCCAAACCAACCACCCAAGAATGGAATCGTCGAGTGAAAACACTTGGCAACCTCCTAGAAGCAGCTTTTCTTGCCACCAGACCTTTCTCCATCAAATAGGATTCTGATATCGTCACTAAACACATTCCTTAAATTGTAGCCATTTGTTGAGTGTTTTTTTTTTGTGTCTAATCCGCATATATATCACCATTGCCCTTGATTTTCTTGACCGTATATCTCTTAAATGTCAACATATACACGTGTGATTTAGTTTACGAAGATTTTTCAATGCCGAGAACCTCGATCAGAGAGTAAAAAAGGCGTAAGGTTCACAATTGTGTAAAATTAAAATGGGATATACCAGGCTAGGATTCGAGTTACAGGAACAAGGGCCAAACCAACCACCCAAGAATGGAATTGTCGAGCGAAAACACTTGACAACCTCCTAGTAGCAGCTTTTCTTGCCACCAAAGCTTTCTCCATCAATTAGGAATCTGATGCCGTCACTAAACACATTCCTTAAATTGTAGCCATTTGTTGAGTGTTTTTTTTTGGTGCCTAATCCAAATATATATCACCATTGCCTTTGATTTTCTTGACAGTATATCTATTAAATGTCAACATATACACGTGTGATTTAGTTTACGAAGATTTTTCAATGCCGAGAACCTCGATCAGAGAGTAAAAAAGGCGTAAGGTTCATAATTGTGTAAAATTAAAATGGGATATACCAGGCTAGGATTCGAGTTACAGGAACAAGGGCCAAACCAACCACCCAAGAATGTAATTGTCGAGCGAAAACACTTGACAACCTCCTAGAAGCAGCTTTTCTTGCCATCAGACCTTGCTCCATCAATTAGGAATCTGATGCCGTCACTAAACACATTCCTTAAATTGTAGCCATTTGTTGAGTGTTTTTTTTTTTTTTTTGGTGTCTAATCCCCATAAATATCATCATTGCCCTTGATTTTCTTGACTGTATATCTCTTAAATATCCACATATACACGTGTGATTTAGTTTACGAAGATTTTTCAATGCCGAGAACCTCGATCAGAGAGTAAAAAAGGCGTAAGGTTCACAATGGTGTAAAATTAAAATGGGATATACCGGGCTAGGATTCGAGTTACAGGAACAAGGGCCAAACCAACCACCCAAGAATGGAATCGTCGAGCGAAAACAGTTGACAACCTCCTAGTAGCAGCTTTTCTTGCCACCAGACCTTTCTCCATCAATTAGGAATCTGATGCCATCACTAAACACATTCCTTAAATTGTAGCCATTTGTTGAGTGTTTTTTTTTTTTTGTGTCTAATCCGCATATATATCACCATTGCCCTTGATTTTATTGATTGTACATCTCTTAAATGTCAACATATACACGTGTGATTTAGTTTACGAAGATTTTTCAATGCCGAGAACCTCGATCAGAGAGTAAAAAAGGCGTAAGGCTCACAATTGTGTAAAATTAAAATGGGATATACCGGGCTATGATTCGAGTTACAGGAACAAGGGCCAAACCAACCACCCAAGAATGGAATCGTCGAGCGAAAACACTTGGCAACCTCCTAGAAGCAGCTTTTCTTGCCACCAGACCTTTCTCCATCAAATAGGATTCTGATGTCGTCACTAAACACATTCCTTAAATTGTAGCCATTTGTTGAGTGTTTTTTTTTTGTGTCTAATCCGCATATATATCACCATTGCCCTTAATTTTCTTGACTGTATATCTCTTAAATATCAACATATACACGTGTGATTTAGTTTACGAAGATTTTTCAATGCCGAGAACCTCGATCAGAGAGTAAAAAAGGCGTAAGGTTCACAATTGTGTAAAATTAAAATGGGATATACCAGGCTAGGATTCGAGTTACAGGAACAAGGGCCAAACCAACCACCCAAGAATGGAATTGTCGAACGAAAACACTTGACAACCTCCTAGAAGCAACTTTTCTTGCCACCAGACCTTTCTCCATCAATTAGGAATCTGATGCCGTCAATAAACACAGTCCTTAAATTGTAGCCATTTGTTGAGTGTTTTTTTTTTGTGCCTAATCTGCATATATACACCATTGCCCTTGATTTTCTTGACAGTATATCTATTAAATGTCAACATATACACGTGTGATTTAGTTTACGAAGATTTTTCAATGCCGAGAACCTCGATCAGAGAGTAAAAAAGGCGTAAGGTTCATAATTGTGTAAAATTAAAATGGGATATACCAGGCTAGGATTCGAGTTACAGGAACAAGGGCCAAACCAACCACCCAAGAATGGAATTGTCGAGCGAAAACACTTGGCAACCTCCTAGAAGCAGCTTTTCTTGCCACCAGACCTTTCTCCATCAAATAGGATTCTGATATCGTCACTAAACACATTCCTTAAATTGTAGCCATTTGTTGAGTGTTTTTTTTTGGTGTCTAATCCGCATATATATCACCATTGCCCTTGATTTTATTGGTTGTACATCTCTTAAATGTCAACATATACACGTGTGATTTAGTTTACAAAGATTTTTCAATGCCGAGAACCTCGATCAGAGAGTAAAAAAGGCGTAAGGTTCACAATGGTGTAAAATTAAAATGGGATATACCGGGCTAGGATTCGAGTTACAGGAACAAGGGCCAAACCAACCACCCAAGAATGGAATCGTCGAGCGAAAACACTTGACAACCTCCTCGTAGCAGCTTTTCTTGCCACCAGACCTTTCTCCATCAATTAGGAATCTGATGCCATCACTAAACACATTTCTTAAATTGTAGCCATTTGTTGAGTGTTTTTTTTTGGTGTCTAATCCGCATATATATCACCATTGCCCTTGATTTTATTGATTGTACATCTCTTAAATGTCAACATATACACGTTTGATTTAGTTTACGACGATTTTTCAATGCCGAGAACCTCGATCAGAGAGTAAAAAAGGCGTAAGGTTCACAATTGTGTAAAATTAAAATGGGATATACCGGGCTATGATTCTAGTTACAGGAACAAGGGCCAAACCAACCACCCAAGAATGGAATCGTCGAGCGAAAACACTTGGCAAACTCCTAGAAGCAGCTTTTCTTGCCACCAGACCTTTCTCCATCAAATAGGATTCTGATGTCGTCACTAAACACATTCCTTAAATTGTAGCCATTTGTTGAGTGTTTTTTTTTTGTGTCTAATCCGCATATATATCACCATTGCCCTTGATTTTCTTGACCGTATATCTCTTAAATGTCAACATATACACGTGTGATTTAGTTTACGAAGATTTTTCAATGCCGAGAACCTCGATCAGAGAGTAAAAAAGGCGTAAGGTTCACAATTGTGTAAAATTAAAATGGGATATACCAGGCTAGGATTCGAGTTACAGGAACAAGGGCCAAACCAACCACCCAAGAATGGAATTGTCGAGCGAGAACACTTGACAACCTCCTAGAAGCAGCTTTTCTTGCCACCAAACCTTTCTCCATCAATTAGGAATCTGATGCCGTCACTAAACACATTCCTTAAATTGTAGCCATTTGTTGAGTGTTTTTTTTTGGTGCCTAATCCGCATATATATCACCATTGCCCTTTATTTTCTTGACAGTATATCTATTAAATGTCAACATATACACGTGTGATTTAGTTTACGAAGATTTTTCAATGCCGAAAACCTCGATCAGAGAGTAAAAAAGGCGTAAGGTTCATAATTGTGTAAAATTAAAATGGGATATACCGGGCTATGATTCGAGTTACAGGAACAAGGGCCAAACCAACCACCCAAGAATGGAATCGTCGAGCGAAAACACTTGGCAACCTCCTAGAAGCAGCTTTTCTTGCCACCAGACCTTTCTCCATCAAATAGGATTCTGATATCGTCACTAAACACATTCCTTAAATTGTAGCCATTTGTTGAGTGTTTTTTTTTTTTTGTGTCTAATCCGCATATATATCACCATTGCCCTTGATTTTCTTGACCGTATATCTCTTAAATGTCAACATATACACGTGTGATTTAGTTTACGAAGATTTTTCAATGCCGAGAACCTCGATCAGAGAGTAAAAAAGGCGTAAGGTTCACAATTGTGTAAAATTAAAATGGGATATACCAGGCTAGGATTCGAGTTACAGGAACAAGGGCCAAACCAACCACCCAAGAATGGAATTGTCGAGCGAAAACACTTGACAACCTCCTAGTAGCAGCTTTTCTTGCCACCAAACCTTTCTCCATCAATTAGGAATCTGATGCCGTCACTAAACACATTCCTTAAATTGTAGCCATTTGTTGAGTGTTTTTTTTGTGTGCCTAATCTGCATATATATCACCATTGCCTTTGATTTTCTTGACAGTATATCTATTAAATGTCAACATATACACGTGTGATTTAGTTTACGAAGATTTTTCAATGCCGAGAACCTCGATCAGAGAGTAAAAAAGGCGTAAGGTTCATAATTGTGTAAAATTAAAATGGGATATACCAGGCTAGGATTCGAGTTACAGGAACAAGGGCCAAACCAACCACCCAAGAATGTAATTGTCGAGCGAAAACACTTGACAACCTCCTAGAAGCAGCTTTTCTTGCCATCAGACCTTGCTCCATCAATTAGGAATCTGATGCCGTCACTAAACACATTCCTTAAATTGTAGCCATTTGTTGAGTGTTTTTTTTTTTTTGGTGTCTAATCCCCATAAATATCATCATTGCCCTTGATTTTCTTGACTGTATATCTCTTAAATATCCACATATACACGTGTGATTTAGTTTACGAAGATTTTTCAATGCCGAGAACCTCGATCAGAGAGTAAAAAAGGCGTAAGGTTCACAATGGTGTAAAATTAAAATGGGATATACCGGGCTAGGATTCGAGTTACAGGAACAAGGGCCAAACCAACCACCCAAGAATGGAATCGTCGAGCGAAAACAGTTGACAACCTCCTAGTAGCAGCTTTTCTTGCCACCAGACCTTTCTCCATCAATTAGGAATCTGATGCCATCACTAAACACATTCCTTAAATTGTATCCATTTGTTGAGTGTTTTTTTTTTGTGTCTAATCCGCATATATATCACCATTGCCCTTGATTTTATTGATTGTACATCTCTTAAATGTCAACATATACACGTGTGATTTAGTTTACGAAGATTTTTCAATGCCGAGAACCTCGATCAGAGAGTAAAAAAGGCGTAAGGCTCACAATTGTGTAAAATTAAAATGGGATATACCGGGCTATGATTCGAGTTACAGGAACAAGGGCCAAACCAACCACCCAAGAATGGAATCGTCGAGCGAAAACACTTGGCAACCTCCTAGAAGCAGCTTTTCTTGCCACCAGACCTTTCTCCATCAAATAGGATTCTGATGTCGTCACTAAACACATTCCTTAAATTGTAGCCATTTGTTGAGTGTTTTTTTTTTGTGTCTAATACGCATATATATCACCATTGCCCTTAATTTTCTTGACTGTATATCTCTTAAATATCAACATATACACGTGTGATTTAGTTTACGAAGATTTTTCAATGCCGAGAACCTCGATCAGAGAGTAAAAAAGGCGTAAGGTTCACAATTGTGTAAAATTAAAATGGGATATACCAGGCTAGGATTCGAGTTACAGGAACAAGGGCCAAACCAACCACCCAAGAATGGAATTGTCGAACGAAAACACTTGACAACCTCCTAGAAGCAACTTTTCTTGCCACTAGACCTTTCTCCATCAATTAGGAATCTGATGCCGTCAATAAACACAGTCCTTAAATTGTAGCCATTTGTTGAGTGTTTTTTTTTTTGTGCCTAATCTGCATATATATCACCATTGCCCTTGATTTTCTTGACAGTATATCTCTTAAATGTCAACATATACACGTGTGATTTAGTTTACGAAGATTTTTCAATGCCGAGAACCTCGATCAGAGAGTAAAAAAGGCGTAAGGTTCATAATTGTGTAAAATTAAAATGGGATATACCAGGCTAGGATTCGAGTTACAGGAACAAGGGCCAAACCAACCACCCAAGAATGTAATTGTCGAGCGAAAACACTTGACAACCTCCTAGAAGCAGCTTTTCTTGCCATCAGACCTTGCTCCATCAATTAGGAATCTGATGCCGTCACTAAACACATTCCTTAAATTGTAGCCATTTGTTGAGTGTTTTTTTTTTTTTTTGGTGTCTAATCCCCATAAATATCATCATTGCCCTTGATTTTCTTGACTGTATATCTCTTAAATATCCACATATACACGTGTGATTTAGTTTACGAAGATTTTTCAATGCCGAGAACCTCGATCAGAGAGTAAAAAAGGCGTAAGGTTCACAATGGTGTAAAATTAAAATGGGATATACCGGGCTAGGATTCGAGTTACAGGAACAAGGGCCAAACCAACCACCCAAGAATGGAATCGTCGAGCGAAAACAGTTGACAACCTCCTAGTAGCAGCTTTTCTTGCCACCAGACCTTTCTCCATGAATTAGGAATCTGATGCCATCACTAAACACATTCCTTAAATTGTAGCCATTTGTTGTGTGTTTTTTTTTTTGTGTCTAATCCGCATATATATCACCATTGCCCTTGATTTTATTGATTGTACATCTCTTAAATGTCAACATATACACGTGTGATTTAGTTTACGAAGATTTTTCAATGCCGAGAACCTCGATCAGAGAGTAAAAAAGGCGTAAGGCTCACAATTGTGTAAAATTAAAATGGGATATACCGGGCTATGATTCGAGTTACAGGAACAAGGGCCAAACCAACCACCCAAGAATGGAATCGTCGAGCGAAAACACTTGACAACCTCCTAGAAGCAGCTTTTCTTGCCATCAGACCTTGCTCCATCAATTAGGAATTTGATGCCGTCAATAAACACAGTCCTTAAATTGTAGCCATTTGTTGAGTGTTTTTTTTTTGTGCCGAATCTGCATATATATCACCATTGCCCTTGATTTTCTTGACAGTATATCTCTTAAATATCAACATATACACGTGTGATTTAGTTTACGAAGATTTTTCAATCCCGAGAACCTCGATCAGAGAGTAAAAAAGGCGTAAGGTTCACAATTGTGTAAAATTAAAATGGGATATACCAGGCTAGGATTCGAGTTACAGGAACAAGGGCCAAACCAACCACCCAAGAATGGAATTGTCGAACGAAAACACTTGACAACCTCCTAGAAGCAACTTTTCTTGCCACCAGACCTTTCTCCATCAATTAGGAATTTGATGCCGTCAATAAACACAGTCCTTAAATTGTAGCCATTTGTTGAGTGTTTTTTTTTGTGCCTAATCTGCATATATATCACCATTGCCCTTGATTTTCTTGACAGTATATCTCTTAAATGTCAACATATACACGTGTGATTTAGTTTACGAAGATTTTTCAATGCCGAGAACCTCGATCAGAGAGTAAAAAAGGCGTAAGGTTCATAATTGTGTAAAATTAAAATGGGATATACCAGGCTAGGATTCGAGTTACAGGAACAAGGGCCAAACCAACCACCCAAGAATGTAATTGTCGAGCGAAAACACTTGACAACCTCCTAGAAGCAGCTTTTCTTGCCATCAGACCTTGCTCCATCAATTAGGAATCTGATGCCGTCACTAAACACATTCCTTAAATTGTAGCCATTTGTTGAGTGTTTTTTTTTTTTTTGGTGTCTAATCCCCATAAATATCATCATTGCCCTTGATTTTCTTGACTGTATATCTCTTAAATATCCACATATACACGTGTGATTTAGTTTACGAAGATTTTTCAATGCCGAGAACCTCGATCAGAGAGTAAAAAAGGCGTAAGGTTCACAATGGTGTAAAATTAAAATGGGATATACCGGGCTAGGATTCGAGTTACAGGAACAAGGGCCAAACCAACCACCCAAGAATGGAATCGTCGAGCGAAAACAGTTGACAACCTCCTAGTAGCAGCTTTTCTTGCCACCAGACCTTTCTCCATCAATTAGGAATCTGATGCCATCACTAAACACATTCCTTAAATTGTAGCCATTTGTTGAGTGTTTTTTTTTTGTGTCTAATCCGCATATATATCACCATTGCCCTTGATTTTATTGATTGTACATCTCTTAAATGTCAACATATACACGTGTGATTTAGTTTACGAAGATTTTTCAATGCCGAGAACCTCGATCAGAGAGTAAAAAAGGCGTAAGGCTCACAATTGTGTAAAATTAAAATGGGATATACCGGGCTATGATTCGAGTTACAGGAACAAGGGCCAAACCAACCACCCAAGAATGGAATCGTCGAGCGAAAACACTTGGCAACCTCCTAGAAGCAGCTTTTCTTGCCACCAGACCTTTCTCCATCAAATAGGATTCTGATGTCGTCACTAAACACATTCCTTAAATTGTAGCCATTTGTTGAGTGTTTTTTTTTTTGTGTCTAATACGCATATATATCACCATTGCCCTTAATTTTCTTGACTGTATATCTCTTAAATATCAACATATACACGTGTGATTTAGTTTACGAAGATTTTTCAATGCCGAGAACCTCGATCAGAGAGTAAAAAAGGCGTAAGGTTCACAATTGTGTAAAATTAAAATGGGATATACCAGGCTAGGATTCGAGTTACAGGAACAAGGGCCAAACCAACCACCCAAGAATGGAATTGTCGAACGAAAACACTTGACAACCTCCTAGAAGCAACTTTTCTTGCCACCAGACCTTTCTCCATCAATTAGGAATCTGATGCCGTCAATAAACACAGTCCTTAAATTGTAGCCATTTGTTGAGTGTTTTTTTTTTGTGCCTAATCTGCATATATATCACCATTGCCCTTGATTTTCTTGACAGTATATCTATTAAATGTCAACATATACACGTGTGATTTAGTTTACGGAGAATTTTCAATGCCGAGAACCTCGATCAGAGAGTAAAAAAGGCGTAAGGTTCATAATTGTGTAAAATTAAAATGGGATATACCAGGCTAGGATTCGAGTTACAGGAACAAGGGCCAAACCAACCACCCAAGAATGGAATTGTCGAGCGAAAACACTTGACAACCTCCTAGAAGCAGCTTTTCTTGCCACCAGACCTTGCTCCATCAATTAGGAATCTTATGCCGTCACTAAACACATTCCTTAAATTGTAGCCATTTGTTGAGTGTTTTTTTTTGGTGTCTAATCCGCATATATATCATCATTGCCCTTGATTTTCTTGACTGTATATATATCTTAAATATCCACATATACACGTGTGATTTAGTTTACGAAGATTTTTCAATGCCGAGAACCTCGATCAGAGAATAAAAAAGGAGTAAGGTTCACAATGGTGTAAAATTAAAATGGGATATACCGGGCTAGGATTCGAGTTACAGGAACAAGGGCCAAACCAACCACCCAAGAATGGAATCGTCGAGCGAAAACACTTGACAACCTCCTAGTAGCAGCTTTTCTTGCCACCAGACCTTTCTCCATCAATTAGGAATCTGATGCCATCACTAAACACATTCCTTAAATTGTACCTATTTGTTGAGTGTTTTTTTTTGGTGTCTAATCCGCATATATATCACCATTGCCATTGATTTTATTGATTGTACATCTCTTAAATGTCAACATATACACGTGTGATTTAGTTTACGAAGATTTTTCAATGCCGAGAACCTCGATCAGAGAGTAAAAAAGGCGTAAGGTTCACTAATGAGTAAAATTAAAATGGGATATACCTGGCTATGATTCGAGTTACGGGAACAAGGGTCAAACCAACCACCCAAGAATGGAATCGTTGAGCGAAAACACTTGGCAACCTCCTAGAAGCAGCTTATCTTGTCACCAGACCTTTCTCCATCAAATTGGATTCTGATGTCGTCACTAAACACATTCCTTAAATTGTAGCCATTTGTTAAGTGTTTTTTTTTGTGTCTAATCCGCATATATATCACCATTGCCCTTGAGTTTCTTGACTGTATATCTCTTAAATGTCAACATATACACGTGTGATTTAGTTTACGAAGATTTTTCAATGCCGAGAACCTCGATCAGAGAGTAAAAAAGGCGTAAGGTTCACAATTGTGTAAAATTAAAATGGGATATACCAGGCTAGGATTCGAGTTACAGGAACAAGGGCCAAACCAACCACCCAAGAATGGAATCGTCGAGCGAAAACACATGACAACCTCCTAGAAGCAGCTTTTCTTGCCACCAGACCTTTCTCCATCAATTAGGAATCTGATGCCGTCAGTAAACACATTCCTTAAATTGTAGCCATTTGTTGAGTGTTTTTTTTGTGTCTAATCCGCATATATATCACCATTGCCCTTGATTTTCTTGACTGTATATCTTTTAAATATCCACATATACACGTGTGATTTAGTTTACGAAGATTTTTCAATGCCGAGAACCTCGATCAGAGAGTAAAAAAGGCGTAAGGTTCACAATGGTGTAAGATTAAAATGGTATGTATCGGGCTAGGATTCAAGTTAAAGGAACAAAGGCAAAACCAACCACCCAAGAATGGAATCATCGAGCAAAAACACTTGACAACCTCCTAGAAGCAGCTTTTCTTGCCACCAGACCTTTCTCCATCAATTAGGAATCTGATGCCGTCACTAAACACATCCCTTAAATTGTAGCCATTTGTTGAGTGTTTTTTTTGTGTCTAATCCGCATATATATCACCGTTGCCCTTGATTTTCTTGACTGTATATCTCTTAAATATCCACATATACACGTGTGACTTAGTTTACGAAGATTTTTCAATGCCGAGAACCTCGATCAGATAGTAAAAAAGGCGTAAGGTTCACAATGGTTTAAAATTAAAATGGGATATACCGGGTTACGATTCGAGTTACAGGAACAAGGGACAAACCAACCACCCAAGAATGGAATCGTCGAGCGAAAACACTTGACAACCTCCTAGAAGCAGCTTTTCTTGCCACCAAACCTTTCTCCATCAATTAGGAATCTGATGCCATCACTAAACACATTCCTTAAATTGTAGCCATTTGTTGAGTGTTTTTTTTTTTTGGTGTCTAATCCGCATATATATCACCATTGCCCTTGATTTTATTGATTGTGCATCTCTTAAATGTCAACATACACATGTGTGATTTAGTTTACGAAGATTTTTCAATGCCGAGAACCTCGATCAGAGAGTAAAAAAGGCGTGAGGTTCACAATTGTGTAAAATTAAAATGGGATATACAGGGCTATGATTCGAGTTACAGGAACAAGGGCCAAACCAACCACCCAAGAATGGAATCGTCAAGCGAAAACACTTGACAACCTCCTTGAAGCAGCTATTCTTGCCACCAGACCTTTCTCCATCAAATAGGATTCTGATGCCGTCACTAAACACATTCCTTAAATTGTAGCCATTTGTTGAGTGTTTTTTTTGTGTCTAATCCGCATATATATCACCATTACCCTTGATTTTCTTGACTGTATATCTCTTAAATGTCAAGATATACACGTGTGATTTAGTTTATGAAGATTTTTCAATGCTGAGAACCTCGATCAGAGAGTAAAAAAGGCGTAAGGTTCACAATTGTGTAAAATTAAAAGGGGATATACCAGGCTAGGATTCGAGTTACAGGAACAAGGGCCAAACCAACCACCCAAGAATGGAATCGTCGAGCGAAAACACTTGACAACCTCCTAGAAGCAGCTTTTCTTGCCACCAGACCTTTCTCCATCAATTAGTAATCTGATGTCATCACTAAACACATTCCTTAAATTGTAGCCATTTGTGGATTGTTTTTTTTTTTTTTTTTTTTTTGTGTGTCTAATCCGCATATATATCACCATTTCCCTTGATTTTCTTGACTATATATCTATTAAATGTCAACATATACACGTGTGATTTAGTTTACGAAGATTTTTCATTGCCGAGAACCTCGATCAGAGAGAAAAAAAGGTGTAAGGTTCATAATTGTGTAAAATTAAAATGAGATATACCAGGCTAGGATTCGAGTTACAGGAACAAGGGCCAAACCAACCACCCAAGAATGGAATTGTCGAGCGAAAACACTTGACAACCTCCTAGAAGCAGTTTTTCTTGCCACCAGACCTTTCTCCATCAATTAGGAATCTGATGTCATCACTAAACACATTCCTTAAATTGTAGCCATTTGTTGATTGTTTTTTTTTTTTTTTTTTTTTGTGTCTAATCCGCATATATATCACCATTGCCCTTGATTTTCTTGACTGTATATCTATTAAATGTCAACATATACACGTGTGATTTAGTTTACGAAGATTTTTCAATGCCGAGAACCTCGATCAGAGAGAAAAAAAGGTGTAAGGTTCACAATTGTGTAAAATTAAAATGGGATATACCGGGCTAGGATTCGAGTTACAGGAACAAGGGCCAAACCAACCACCCAAGAATGGAATCGTCGAGCGAAAACAGTTGACAACCTCCTAGAAGCAGCTTTTCTTGCCACCAAACCTTTCTCCATCAAATAGTAATCTGATGCCGTCACTAAACACATTCCTTAAATTGTAGCCATTTGTTGAGTGTTTTTTTTGTGTCTAATCCGCATATATATCACCATTGCCCTTGATTTTCTTGACTGTATATCTTTTAAATATCCACATATACACGTGTGATTTAGTTTACGAAGATTTTTCAATGCCGAGAACCTCGATCAGAGAGTAAAAAAGGCGTAAGGTTCACAATGGTGTAAGATTAAAATGGGATGTATCGGGCTAGGATTCAAGTTAAAGGAACAAAGGCAAAACCAACCACCCAAGAATGGAATCATCGAGCAAAAACACTTGACAACCTCCTAGAAGCAGCTTTTCTTGCCACCAGACCTTTCTCCATCAATTAGGAATCTGATGCCGTCACTAAACACATCCCTTAAATTGTAGCCATTTGTTGAGTGTTTTTTTTTTGTGTCTAATCCGCATATATATCACCGTTGCCCTTGATTTTCTTGACTGTATATCTCTTAAATATCCACATATACACGTGTGATTTAGTTTACGAAGATTTTTCAATGCCGAGAACCTCGATCAGATAGTAAAAAAGGCGTAAGGTTCACAATGGTTTAAAATTAAAATGGGATATACCGGGTTAGGATTCGAGTTACAGGAACAAGGGACAAACCAACCACCCAAGAATGGAATCGTCGAGCGAAAACACTTGACAACCTCCTAGAAGCAGCTTTTCTTGCCACCAAACCTTTCTCCATCAATTAGGAATCTGATGCCATCACTAAACACATTCCTTAAATTGTAGCCATTTGTTGAGTGTTTTTTTTTTTTGGTGTCTAATCCGCATATATATCACCATTGCCCTTGATTTTATTGATTGTGCATCTCTTAAATGTCAACATACACATGTGTGATTTAGTTTACGAAGATTTTTCAATGCCGAGAACCTCGATCAGAGAGTAAAAAAGGCGTGAGGTTCACAATTGTGTAAAATTAAAATGGGATATACAGGGCTATGATTCGAGTTACAGGAACAAGGGCCAAACCAACCACCCAAGAATGGAATCGTCAAGCGAAAACACTTGACAACCTCCTTGAAGCAGCTATTCTTGCCACCAGACCTTTCTCCATCAAATAGGATTCTGATGTCATCACTAAACACATTCCTTAAATTGTAGCCATTTGTTGAGTGTTTTTTTTGTGTCTAATCCGCATATATATCACCATTACCCTTGATTTTCTTGACTGTATATCTCTTAAATGTCAAGATATACACGTGTGATTTAGTTTACGAAGATTTTTCAATGCTGAGAACCTCGATCAGAGAGTAAAAAAGGCGTAAGGTTCACAATTGTGTAAAATTAAAAGGGGATATACCAGGCTAGGATTCGAGTTACAGGAACAAGGGCCAAACCAACCACCCAAGAATGGAATCGTCGAGCGAAAACACTTGACAACCTCCTAGAAGCAGCTTTTCTTGCCACCAGACCTTTCTCCATCAATTAGTAATCTGATGTCATCACTAAACACATTCCTTAAATTGTAGCCATTTGTTGAGTGTTTTTTTTTTTTTTTTTTTTGTGTGTCTAATCCGCATATATATCACCATTGCCCTTGATTTTCTTGACTGTATATCTATTAAATGTCAACATATACACGTGTGATTTAGTTTACGAAGATTTTTCAATGCCGAGAACCTCGATCAGAGAGAAAAAAAGGTGTAAGGTTCATAATTGTGTAAAATTAAAATGAGATATACCAGGCTAGGATTCGAGTTACAGGAACAAGGGCCAAACCAACCACCCAAGAATGGAATTGTCGAGCGAAAACACTTGACAACCTCCTAGAAGCAGCTTTTCTTGCCACCAGACCTTTCTCCATCAATTAGGAATCTGATGTCATCACTAAACACATTCCTTAAATTGTAGCCATTTGTTGATTGTTTTTTTTTTTTTTTTTTTTTGTGTGTCTAATCCGCATATATATCACCATTGCCCTTGATTTTCTTGACTGTATATCTATTAAATGTCAACATATACACGTGTGATTTAGTTTACGAAGATTTTTCAATGCCGAGAACCTCGATCAGAGAGAAAAAAAGGTGTAAGGTTCACAATTGTGTAAAATTAAAATGGGATATACCGGGCTAGGATTCGAGTTACAGGAACAAGGGCCAAACCAACCACCCAAGAATGGAATCGTCGAGCGAAAACAGTTGACAACCTCCTAGAAGCAGCTTTTCTTGCCACCAAACCTTTCTCCATCAAATAGTAATCTGATGCCGTCACTAAACACATTCCTTAAATTGTAGCCATTTGTTGAGTGTTTTTTTTTATCTGGTGTCTAATCCGCATATATATCACCATTACCCTTGATTTTGTTGACTGTATATCTCTTAAATATCCACATATACACGTGTGATTTAGTTTACGAAGATTTCTCAATGCCGAGAACCTCGATCAGAGAGTAAAAAAGGCGTAAGGTTCACAATGGTGTAAAATTAAAATGGGATATACCGGGCTAGGATTCGAGTTACAGGAACAAGGGCCAAACCAACCACCCAAGAATGGAATCGTCGAGCGAAAACACTTGACAAACTCCTAGAAGCAACTTTTCTTGCCACCAGACCTTTCTCCATCAATTAGGAATCTGATGCCATCACTAAACACATTCCTAAAATTATAGCCATTTGTTGAGTGTTTTTTTTTGGTTTCTAATCAGCCTATATATCACCATTGCCCTTGATTTTTTTGATTGTACATCTCTTAAATGTCAAACTATACACGTGTGATTTAGTTTACGAAGATTTTTCAATGCCGAGAACCTCGATCAGAGAGTAAAAAAAGGCGTAAGGTTCACAATTGTGTAAAATTAAAATGGGATATACCGGGCTAGGATTCGAGTTACAGGAACAAGGGCCAAACCAACCACCCAAGAATGGAATCGTCGAGCGAAAACAGTTGACAACCTCCTAGAAGCAGCTTTTCTTGCCACCAAACCTTTCTCCATCAAATAGTAATCTGATGCCGTCACTAAACACATTCCTTAAATTGTAGCCATTTGTTGAGTGTTTTTTTTTGTGTCTAATCCGCATATATATCACCATTGCCCTTGATTTTCTTGACTGTATATCTCTTAAATGTCAACATACACGTGTGATTTAGTTTACGAAGATTTTTCAATGCCGAGAACCTCGATCAGAGAGTAAAAAAAGGCGTAAGGTTCACAATTGTGTAAAATTAAAATGGGATACACCAGGCTAGGATTCGAGTTACGGGAACAAGGGCCAAACCAACCACCCAAGAATGTAATCGTCGAGCGAAAACACATGACAACCTCCTAGAAGCAGCTTTTCTTGCCACCAGAACTTTCTCCATCAATTAGGAATCTGATGCCGTCTCTAAACACATTCCTTAAATTGTAGCCATTTGTTGAGTGTTTTTTTATTTGTCTAATCTGCATATATATCACCATTGCCCTTGATTTTCTTGACTGTATATGTCTTAAATGTCAACATATACACGTGTGATTTAGTTTACAAAGATTTTTCAATGCCGAGAACCTCTATCAGAGAGTAAAAAAGGCGTAAGGTTCACAATGGTGTAAAATTAAAATGGGATATTCCGGGATAGGATTCGAGTTACAGGAACAAGGGTCAAACCAACTACCCAAGAATGGAATCGTCGAGCGAAAACAATTGACAACCTCCTAGAAGCAGCTTTTCTTACCACCAGACCTTTCTCCAACAATTAGGAATCTGATGCCGTCACTAAACACATTACTTAAATTGTAGCCATTTGTTGAGTGTTTTTTTTGGTGTCTAATCCGCATATATATCACCATTGCCCTTGATTTTCTTAACTGTTTAACTCTTAAATATCAACATATACACATGTGATTTAGTTAACAAAGATTTTTCAATGCCTAGAACCTCGATCAGAGAGTAAAAAAGCCGTAAGGTTCACAATGGTGTAAAATTAAAATGGGATATACCGGGCTAGGATTAGAGTTACAGGAACAAGGGCCAAACCAACCACCCAAGAATGGAATCGTCGAGCGAAAACATTTGACAACCTCCTACAAGCAGCTTTTCTTGCCACCAGACCTTTCTCATTCATTTAGGAATCTGATGCCATCACTAAGAACATTCCTTAAATTGTAGCCATTTGTTGAGTGTTGTTTTTTTTGGTGTCTAATCCTCATATATATCACCATTGCCCTTTATTTTCTTGATTGTATATCTCTTAAATGTCAACATTTACACGTGTGATTTAGTTTACGAAGATTTTTCAATGCCGAGAACCTCGATCAGAGAGTAAAAAAGGCGTAAGGTTCACAATGATGTAAAATTAAAATGGGATATACCGGGCTAGGATTCGAGTTACAGGAACAAGGGTCAAACCAACTAGCCAAGAATGGAATCGTCAAGCGAAAACACTTGACAACCTCCAAGAAGCAGCTTTTCTTGCCACCAGAACTTTCTCCATCAATTAGGAATCTGATGCCGTCTCTAAACACATTTCTTAAATTGTAGCCATTTGTTGAGTGTTTTTTTTATTTGTCTAATCTGCATATATATCACCATTGCCCTTGATTTTCTTGACTGTATATCTCTTAAATGTCAATATTTACACGTGTGATTTAGTTTACGTAGATTTTTCAATGCCGAGAACCTCGATCAGAGAGTAAGAAAGGCGTAAGGTTCACAATTGTGTAAAATTAAAATGGGATATTCCGGGCTATGATTCGAGTTACAGGAACAAGGGCCAAACCAACCACCCAAGAATGGAATCGTCGAGCGAAAACACTTGACAACCTCCTAGAAGCAGCTTTTCTGGCCACCAGACCTTTCTCCATCAAATAGGATTCTGATGCCGTCACTAAACACATTCCTTAAATTGTAGCCATTTGTTGAGTGTTTTTTTTTGGTGTCTAATCCGCATATATATCACCATTGCCCTTGATTTTCTTGACTGTATATCTCTTAAATGTCAAGATATACACGTGTGATTTAGTTTACGAAGATTTTTCAATGCCGAGAACCTCGATCAGAGAGTAAAAAAGGCGTAAGGTTCACAATTGTGTAAAATTAAAATGGGATATACCAGGCTAGGATTCGAGTTACATGAACAAGGGCCAAACCAACCACCCAAGAATGGAATCGTCGAGCGAAAACACTTAACAACCACCTTGAAGCAGTTTTTCTTGCCACCAGACCTTTCTCCATCAATTAGGAATCTGATGCCATCACTAAACACATTCCTTAAATTGTAGCCATTTGTTGAGTGTTTTTTTTTTGTGTCTAATCCGCATATATATCACCATTGCCCATGATTTTCTTGACTGTATATCTCTTAAATGTCAACATATACACGTGTGATTTAGTTTACGAAGATTTTTCAATGCCGAGAACCTCGATCAGAGAGTAAAAAGGGCATAAGGCTCACAGTTGTGTAAAATTAAAATGGGATATACCAGGCTAGGATTCGAGTTCCAGGAACAAGGGCCAAACCAACCACCCAAGAATGGAATCGTCGAGGGAAAACACTTAACAACCTCCTAGAAGCAGCTTTTCTTGCCACCTGACCTTTCTCCATTAATTAGGAATCTGATGCCGTCACTAAACACATTCCTTAAATTATAGCCATTTGTTGAGTGTTTTTTTTGGTGTCTAATCTGCATATATATCACCATTGCCCTTGATTTTCTTGACTGTATATCTATTAAATGTCAAACATATACACGTGTGATTTAGTTTACGAATATTTTTCAATGCCGAGAACCTCGATCAGAGAGAAAAAAAGGTGTAAGGTTCATAATTGTGTAAAATTAAAATGGGATATACCAGGCTAGGATTCGAGTTACAGGAACAAGGGCCAAACCAACCACCCGAGAATGGAATTGTCGAACGAAAACACTTGACAACCTCCTAGAAGCTGCTTTTCTTGCCACCAGACCTTTCTCCATCAATTAGGAATCTGATGCCGTCACTAAACACATTCCTTAAATTGTAGCCATTTGTTGAGTGTTTTTTTTTAGTGTCTAATCCGCAAATATATCACCATTGCCCTTGATTTTCTTGACTGTATATCTCTTAAATATCCACATATACACGTGTGATTTAGTTTACGAAGATTTTTCAATGCCGAGAACCTCGATCAGAGAGTAAAAAAGGCGTAAGGTTCACAATGGTGTAAAATTAAAATGGGATATACCGGGCTAGGATTCGAGTTACAGGAACATGGGCCAAACCAACCACCCAAGAATGGAATCGTCGAGCGAAAACACTTGACAACCTCCTAGAAGTACCTTTTCTTGCCATCAGACCTTTCTCCATCCATTAGGAATCTGATGCCATCACTAAACACATTCCTTAAATTATAGCCATTTGTTGAGTGTTTTTTTTTTGGTGTCTAATCAGCATATATATCACCATTGCCCTTGATTTTTTTGTTTGTACATATCTTAAATATCAAAATATACACATGTGATTTAGTTTACGAAGGTTTTTCAATGCCGAGAACCTCGATCAGAGAGTAAAAAAAGGCGTAAGGTTCACAATTGTGTAAAATTAAAATGGGATATACCGGGCTAGGATTCGAGGTACAGGAACAAGGGCCAAACCAACAACCCAAGAATGGAATCGTCGAGCGAAAACACTTGACAACCTCCTAGAAGCAGCTTTTCTTGCCACCAGAACTTTCTCCATCAATTAGGAATCTGATGCCGTCTCTAAACACATTCCTTAAATTGTAGCCATTTGTTGAGTGTTTTTTTATTTGTCTAATCTGCATATATATCACCATTTCCCTTGATTTTCTTGACTGTATATCTCTTAAATGTCAACATTTACACGTGTGATTTAGTTTACGTAGATTTTTCAATGCCGAGAACCTCGATCAGAGAGTAAAAAAGGCGTAAGGTTCACAATTGTGTAAAATTAAAATGGGATATACCGGGCTATGATTCGAGTTACAGGAACAAGGGCAAAACCAACCACCCAAGAATGGAATCGTCGAGCGAAAACACTTGACAACCTCCTAGAAGCAGCTTTTCTTGCCACCAGACCTTTCTCCATCAAATAGGATTCTGATGCCGTCACTAAACACATTCCTTAAATTGTAGCCATTTGTTGAGTGTTTTTTTTGGTGTCTAATCCGCATATATATCACCATTGCCCTTGATTTTCTTGACTGTATATCTCTTAAATGTCAAGATATACACGTGTGATTTAGTTTACCAAGATTTTTCAATGCCGAGAACCTCGATCAGAGAGTAAAAAAGGCGTAAGGTTCACAATTGTGTAAAATTAAAATGGGATATACCAGGCTAGGATTCGAGTTACATGAACAAGGGCCAAACCAACCACCCAAGAATGGAACGTCGAGCGAAAACACTTGACAACCTCCTTGAAGCAGTTTTTCTTGCCACCAGACCTTTCTCCATCAATTAGGAATCTGATGTCATCACTAAACACATTCCTTAAATTGTAGCCATTTGTTGAGTGTTTTTTTTTGTGTCTAATCCGCATATATATCACCATTGCCCTTGATTTTCTTGACTGTATATCTCTTAAATGTCAACATATACACGTGTGATTTAGTTTACGAAGATTTTTCAATGCCGAGAACCTCGATCAGAGAGTAAAAAGGGCATAAGGTTCACAATTGTGTAAAATTAAAATGGGATATACCAGGCTATGATTCGTGTTACAGGAACAAGGGCCAAACAAACCACCCAAGAATGGAATCGTCGAGCGAAAACACTTAACAACCTCCTAGAAGCAGCTTTTCTTGCCACCTGACCTTTCTCCATTAATTAGGAATCTGATGCCGTCACTAAACACTTTCCTTAAATTATTGCCATTTGTTGAGTGTTTTTTTTTGGTGTCTAATCCGCATATATATCACCATTGCCCTTGATTTTCTTGACTGTATATCTATTAAATGTCAACATATACACGTGTGATTTAGTTTACAAAGATTTTTCAATGCCGAGAACCTCGATCAGAGAGAAAAAAAGGTGTAAGGTTCATAATTGTGTAAAATTAAAATGGGATATACCAGGCTAGGATTCGAGTTACAGGAACAAGGGCCAAACCAACCACCCAAGAATGGAATTGTCGAACGAAAACACTTGACAACCTCCTAGAAGCAGCTTTTCTTGCCACCAGACCTTCCTCCATCAATTTGGAATCTGATGCCGTCACTAAACACATTCCTTAAATTGTAGCCATTTGTTGAGTGTTTTTTTTTGGTGTCTAATCCGCTTATATATCACCATTGCCCTTGATTTTCTTGACTGTATATCTCTTAAATGTCAACATTTACACGTGTGATTTAGTTTACGTAGATTTTTCAATGCCGAGAACCTCGATCAGAGAGTAAAAAAGGCTTAAGGTTCACAATGGTGTAAAATTAAAATGGGATATACCGGGCTAGGATTCGAGTTACAGGAACAAGAGCCAAACCAACCACCCAAGAATGGAATCGTCGAGCGAAAACACTTGACAACCTCCTAGAAGCAGCTTTTCTTGCCACCAGACCTTTCTCCAAATATTAGGAATCTGATGCCATCACTAAACACATTCCTTAAATTATAGCCA
>JARYGA010058645.1:0-34038 GCA_030545235.1 Helianthus tuberosus | reverse complement strand
AACCGCTTTGGCAAATCGTTTTTGTAAATATTTTCTTTCCAAATTCGAAAAATACAAAAAGATTTTCACTTTCTTAATCTTTTAGCTTTTTAGGGGGAGAAAATTTCAAGAAAATACAAAAACATTAGAAAATCTCAAAAATCCAAAAAGCTGTCTTTATGATTCTGTCTTTTCATTTGAAAAATTCAAAAAAAAAAAAAAATCAAAAAAAAAATTGAAAACCCAAAAATGAGTTTCTTGGAAAAAGGAAGGTGATGATATTCACTGGTGTGGTCGGTCAACATGGTTAAAATCGTTAAACAAATGATAAGTATCTCTTCTAACGATGTATCGGTAGGCTCACAATCGAACTAAAATGTGCAGGATGATACAAACCTAACAGACTTCAGGTCAGGTGGGAACCATTCATTGGCATATGGTCTTGGTACCGAAATTTCGTTTGAGAGATTGCCGAGGTTCTGAGATATTCGGTCTTTATGCTGCTTATCATCTGGGTATCATGGTTGTATCTTTTACCGAAAAATAACGGGACGCAAGTCTAGATCTTCCATGATACCATACATACGTGTACATATTGCATCCGACCTCAATAAGTGATAAACAATCACATGTCCAAACAAATAAGTGATAAAATATCACATTCATCCGGGAGTCAAGTTCGTCTCTCTGCTGTACGGAAGTACTGACCTGTTCACGGACTTGCTCCTGTGCCCTCATGCATCGAAAATCAAGTTCCTCATCAATAAGTGATTTTATCACATAGGGCTTGTTTTCAAATCAAAATAAGTGAGAATCTCACGTCTTATACGGTCAAACAGATGATAATCGGTATACTCACCGGTAAGATGAATTCTCGTGCATACCTTGATACGGGAATGTGTCGTGAGGTGGTTTCACATCGACTTGTAAGTATAATTCTTACCGTAAAGCGTATCTCCTAAGTGTGATTACGTTTGATAAGCATGAGTTTATGTGGACAACAATATCGATAATCGAGGTAGTATACTTATCAAGAACTTTAAACAGAAATCAAATCATGTTGACTAAGACCGTAAGCTGGTATGATTCCGTATCCTTGAAACTCGCAAAAGTTACATCTGTACAGTTGTTTATCTTGTCAATTTTAATTGCATTTAGTTTAGTTTTCAACATTTTAGGAATTATATGTAATGTAGTGTTTATGTTTGTTTTTGATTATGCCAAAGATGTTGCTTGGTGTTTATGACCGGAAGCCTGAAACCTACTTCATAAATCGTTCTTGTTTTTGAAAACTCAAACAAATGTCAAAATGGTAAATTGCTAAAACCCTGTGTGCAGTATGCAAAAAGTTTCATGCCTTGGTGATTTTGGAACAGAAGTCGACGAATCAAAACTTGGTTGACGAATCAAACTGCTGTTGACGAAACAGAAATGGTCAAAGTCAAAGTATGAGTCTTGGTCAGCCTTAGGTCAATCTGTTTCATGTTTGACGAAACAGATCTGTCTCGTCGAAGACATTGACGAAACAGGGAGCCCAAGTCTGTTTCGCCATGGGCTAATTTCACAGGCCCAAGCTCAGGCCCATTTTCTGTTTCGTCAAAGCCCACACCTGATTCGTCAACTTCTGTTTCGCCAAAAAGGGAGTCGGTGTATAAAAGTCTTTTATGTCAGATGAGTTGGTTACTTTTTCAAACCTCTCAAGTGTGCAACTGTTCATCTCCTCTCCCAAACACAATAATAAAAAAAAAAAAAACATTGTTGAGAAAACACCATTTTTCACTCATATCTACGGATTTTCATCAGATTCTCACAAAACTCAAAGGTGCAATGTTGTTTACTGTCTTGTTTTTAGTTTTTGGCTCCGTCGGATTTCATCGGAAATCGTCGGAATCCTCCTCTGTGACCGGTTTCTTGTTCGATTTTACATGTTTATGATATTGAACTTTTAGTTTGCCTTATAACTGTTAAACGTAAGCATGTTTGTGTTTGTTTCGGTTTGGGTTTGAATAAATGAAAAACAGGGGGTGTTAAGCCATTTGAATGTTGAAGCTTTTAAATGGGTATTTAACCGGAACAAGGATTTTGTCATGATTAGGATAGAATATTGAACTTGTTTTGGACATTCACTGAATGGTTGTTTACTTATGATCATCTGTTCTTCATTTAATTGACATTCGGCGAAACACCCAAATCCCAAACCCTAACTCCGGCGAATCTGAACAGTCGGAGAATCAGATTTGGGGAAACAGACAGTCGGCGAATCACACTGTTGACGAATCAGATAGTCAACGAATCAGAACTGGTCAACAACCAATTCTGTTTCGTCAAGAGCATTTCTGTTTCGTCAAAGGATCTTTTGACGAATCAGAATGGGTCAACAAAACAGATCTGGTCAACAGTCAGCTCTGTTTCGTCAAACCTTTCTCTGTTTCGTCAAATAATGTGTGTTTCGCCAACAATGCCTTAGTAAATTTCACAGGTTGCAGTTTGTTCACAGTGGACATAGTTTGATAGTCTGTATGTCAAATGGATACATGAACTTGTATCCATACATGTCCATATCTATGTGTAAGTGATTGTTATTTACTGTGGACGTTTTCAACTTGCAGATGGCACCTAAAGAAGGTAAACGTAAGCCGGCAACAAAGAAAGAAAATAAGACGGAGGAGGAAATCATGTCTGAAAAACGGCACAACCAGGTTGCATATTTGGATCCAGAGGAGAAACTTACTGAACTGAAAGATATTACAAGATGGATCCGGGAATCACGTATCAACTACGCTGTTGCATTCTCAACGCCTGTATACAAGTCTCTAATCAAAGCGTTCTGGAATTCGGCAAATGTTGGTGTAGTGGATGGCAAGGAAGTTATCAGTGGCCGGGTAGAGGATGTGGATGTGATTGTGTCACCGGATATTCTCAATGAAGTTCTTCAGTTACAGGATAGTCCGGACGCTCCCATTTCTGTCCCGAACATGTGCATCCGAGGCTGTTTATTACGGATGAAGTGTACTGGTGATATCTTCAGTATGCAAATTAACAAGGGTGATTTGCCGCTAAGATACAAGTTTCTTTTGCATGTTCTTATCCAATGTTTGAGCAACAAACGGGCCGGTTATGACAAGGCTGGCAACGATCTAGTGGGTCTTATGGTGGCCTTAGTACTAAACAAACCGTTTAGTATTTCAAGGTTCATATTCGAGAACATGAAGGAGAATCTGACAAGAACGGGAAAGAATCGAACCATCGGAAGCAAGTACTGGATGTACCCACGTTTTCTGCAAATGATAATGAACATTCAGCATCCAAGCCTTCCAAAAGCCGACAATGATTTGCTGAAAATTGAAGCTATGAACTTCCATTCATTACAACTTATCAGGAACTTAGCTCATAAACGGTACAAGGAGAGTGACCCTCCGAGGAAATTATTTGGTGCTCTTCACAATACAGCGTATGTTGCTCCTGAAGAAAACAAATGGCGTCATGCAGACAGTCAATCTGATGATGAAGAACCTGATCTGAAGAGGATGAAGAGTGAGAAGTTTGGTCCAGAACCTGTAGTGTCAGATGAATCTGACAGTGATGATGATGGTGGTGATGGTGGTGATGGTGGTGATCTTGGTGCATCAAGTGTAGGCACTACTGCTGGTGCTTCAGCTGGTGGCACCTCAGCAGGGGGAGTGTCAGCTGGTGACACCTCAGCTGGTGATGATGAGGCGGAGTCAGACTCTGATGAAGATCTCTTACTTGAACCCGGATACGAGATGTATCTGGATGAACGTGGGGTACGGAGATACAAAAAGATAAGACAGGAAGATGATCCTGAATATGTTCCCTCTGATCCTGAAACGGAGCGTGCTAGAAAAAGGAAAGCTGATAAAGCTGCAGAGCATCAAAAGAAAAAGAAAGCACGGAAGTACTTAAGTACCTCCTCCAGAGGATCAATGCCTCAAGCTCCGATTCCTGAACCTCCTGTGATATCATCTCCACCTGCAGCACAAACTGTGTCTCCTCAAACTATTCCACAACGATCAATGGCAGCATCGATTAGAGCAACAACAGCTGGGCCTAGTGTTGAACGACAGAGGATTTTCACAGATATGACACAGGAAGAAAAGAATAACTTCCTGTTTCTGCAATTTGATGCTGCAGCCGATAGCATTAAAAGGCAGACCGATTTCATTCATCTCACAAAGCGTGACCAAGTCAGTCAGCTAGTGGAGATTGAAAGGTTGAGAACTGCGGTTGGTGCACAACAGGCCACTATCCAACACCAACAGGAAGAGATCGATAGGCTTAAAGCAGAGAATGAAAGGTTGAAAGCATCTGAATTGGAACGGGATAGGCGGTGTGATTTTATGAAGAACTGGTATGAAACCAGGAACACAACCATTACTGAGGGTGTCAAAACCATGACTAAGGGGTATGAATTCCTAAGACAGCGCGTTGCAACTTTGTGGGAAGATCGGTGCAAACAGCAAGAAATATTGCAGAAACGGGATGAAGATCCAGAGGATCAAGGGAATCCTGATACAGCTGCTGCATCTCAGCAACCCCCAACTGGTACATCATCTGCTATGATTGTGTATCAGCCATCAACTCTTGGGTCATCTCAAGCTGGGTCAAGTGGAACTGTTGGTGAAGAACAGCTCCTTGAAGCGTTAGCTGGTACATCCTCTGTTCCCAGTACTGCTGAATTTGCTTTACAGGTTGTGCATCCAGTCACCGGAGAATCACTGGAAGAGGGTGAGATGGTTGAAGATCTCACGCCTCAACAGTTGATCACACTGAAGGCGATGCGAGATATAAACGATGATGAAGTTGAAAAGATGCCAAGTGCACCGGAGTCTGTAAACGTTGAAAATGTTGATGAAATTGTGTTCGAAGGTGAAGTGAAGGAATCAACATATGTGAGAGAAGACGGTACCAAATTTGCTCCTTTTGATGAGAACTGGTTGAAAGACAACGTTGAAGATATTGATGAACACCTGAAGAACCGTGACACTTCAGAAAATGCCACAGATGCGTTCGCGGCGTGGCGTCAACGGTTTCTGTCAAAGGTTTCAAAGCCAGTTCCAGAACCTACACAGGTCGATTTCTTACAGCTAGCAGAGGCCAAGCCAAGTGGGCGAATCTTGTGCTGGATGTTTATTGAGGAAATCCACTGTGTTGCGATCAAGAGAGAGTTCGGGATTCAGTATTTCAGGTCGTTGCTGAGTATCTTATCACTGCCGTTCTATGATGTGGCGGCACTCACAAAACTTGAGCTCATCAATCGCTCAAATTATGAAGGTGCTTCTCTCTTTGCATGTCTAATCAAGATGAACAAGAAATCGGGGTGGAAAGATAAGTCCTACAAACCGCAGTTCCCCAGATATCAGCAGATCAGGTTCACACTTGATCCGGAAACCAATACAGGCAGATACAAGCTAGTGTATGAGCCTGCAAAAGTGATTGAAAAGATTCCGTTAATGCCGATGAAGCAGGATTTTCTTGGAGACATGCGTTTGTGGTGCTATGATTCAGATACGCATGAGGCGGTGATTGTGTTCAACGATGATAAGAATTTCAGGATACTCGATCCGATGTGGCTGGTGAATATGTCTGTGTCCGACATCGCGAAGCTGTACCGACACGACATCTTTTATGAAGACAAGGATGCTAGCCAGGCATTGAAGTTTCAACGTGTTGCATGCTACTGCTACTATCGGGGAATACATTCGGGTAGTTCCTGGTCCAAGCGTCACCTTTGAAGAACAAAATGAAGACCGAAGATGAGTAACAGACAAGGGGGAGTTTGTTGATGCACTTTTTGTGTCTGTCACTAGTCTTGTATGTAATGTCGTATTTTGTACGGTCTTTACTTATTTATCGAGTCTGTATCCGTAGTCGACCAAGTCGGATATCCTCCTATCCGCTTGTGTCCGACGTAATTTGTCTCTCTTTGTATGTATTGGTCGTAAAAAACAATGCATGTTGCATCTAAGGGCATTTCTGTCATTTATGTTTGTGTTATTTGTGCCTTGTCTGTTTGTTGTCTGTTTACAGCAAACAGATTAACATTGTGCAGGGTTTGACGAAACAAGTCTGTTTCGTCAAAGACATGTCGACGAAACAGACTTGTAATCTTTGTCTCTGTTTCGTCAAGGTAGTCAACGAATCAAATGTGATTCGTTGACTGTTGGGCTTTTTACTGGGCTTACTTCTGTTTCGTCAGCCCAAGTTATGTTTCGTCAAAGTGATAAGCCCATCTGCTATATAAGGCACATATATGTTCACAGTGGACTTAGAGATGTGAGTTTACCCTTGGTGCTTGTAAGAACTGTGTTTGTATCAGTTTGCATTTCTCATCTTGTTAATCAAACGATTGTGTTTCTTTGGTTAACCTTGTGTTTATCTTGTTCTATGTTTGGTTGGCTAAGTTAAGTGAATTCCGCACACTTAACTTTGTTTGTTATAAACAAGGATTCCGTAGTGAAAATCGATCCACCGATTTAGGGACCTACACTTCCGATGCCTTTCCCGATGGAGCGGTGATTCGTTCGTTTGACCGAACTCTCCGGTCAGACGTGGCGTCTAAAGAGTGGATCTGTTTCTCGGCATACCCTTTCTCTCTTGGTCTCCGGTATCCTTTCCCTGAATTCATTATGCATTTTTTTTTGTATTACCGGTCTTAGCTTCGCTCAAACAATTCCCATGGTCTGGAGGGTGTTGATTGTACTCAACCAGATCAAAACTGTTCACTTCCCTGATCTTTGCATCGAGGATATCCCCATTGCCTACCGTCTTCGTTCCCATGGCAACAGCCGATTCTTTCTCTTTTCCACTTCCAGCAATCCCCTAATCCTCAAAGTAACAAAAAATGAGGATGAATGGAAACATAAATTTTTCTTTGTTAGACGTGACTCCATTGCCAAAGGTGACACGTCACAACCCCCGACCCCACCCTGGGAGCGGGAGCTGCGAACTAGTCAAATGGTATCGGTGTTTATTAATTTGGCAGCGGAAATTTTCATCAGGACCATAGTTAGGAAATATTTTTATCAGAGTTAAACACCAAAATGTTTAAAATAGATAAATGGGATAAAACCCAAGTTTTGCTGATAATACATTTATAGGGTTAAACCCTAATTATTGAAAACATGATCTCCTTTTTATTTAGGTAACTTTTATAGCCACTTTTCTAAGCCTTCAGTGCTCTCCAGCTGACTTTTATTGGCTTCATACTAAGTTACCTGAAACACCTTTAAAAATATTTTATCAGCAAAAACTACTGGTGAGTGCATCCCAATTTAATCAAAACAGCTTTTATAACTTTACAGAATTGAGGGCATCCGCAATTACAATTGCTTATATCTAATCAATTTGTAGGTCCGGCTAGGGGAGGATCTAGTCGCCTAATCCTTGTTGTCAAACACACCCGGTTGTGCGGAATCCAACCGGAGATGCAAACCGAGAAAGAAAGATGAACAAGAACACGAGAAGGAGACCGAGACTCAACGATTAACACCAATGTATTAATACTTGAAAACGATTACAAACCAATGTTTACAAAACAATTTTTGCAAACTCTCTAACAAATCTCTCGGTTCTCTCTTGTGCGATTGTGACTTCACTTGTCTGTTGCACCCTCTTGTCCACTCCTCACCACCGAAATCACTAAGTGATTTCGGTATATATATGTGTTGTGCGATTGGAGGTTCGGCCCATGTTGGTCAAAGCCCATAGAAAAGGCCCACAATACATGCATGCACGTACAGATCCAACTTGTTTCAATATTTGTGAAGTTTAGTCAAGATGGTGACATCATCATGACATCATCATGATGATGTCATGATGATGTGTCAAGCGGGAAACGTTCCCGACTCTCCGTGCTTCGCGTGTCGAACTCTGGGGCGCACGACGGAGGAATGTCGTGACGTCGGGCTTGAGCCGAACCTAGCCGGGTCGAACCGAATCGAGTTGAACCGAACCGAGTCGCGTCCACAAAATATGTATCAACAAACTCCCCCTTGGACGCTACTCGTGATGTTCAACTTCCATGTCTTCCATGTCGGAGGATCTTCAAAGTCTTCACGCGTTGAAAGAAGAAAGTGTATCAACAAACTCCCCCTTTCATTTAGGTAGTGTGTCAATAAACTCCCCCTTAAAATAAACTCTCCATTGAGTTATGCTCGTGAATCTTTCGATCGTTAATTCTTCAGATCCTTGTGGTGTTGATGAAGGGTTAGCGGCAACTCGATCATTTTATCCTTTGAGTGCCTCCACTTCGTGTCTTCATTCCAAAGCTTGTCATTGAACATGTTCTCCTCGCCTTTAGCATCTGCACATGCAAGAAAGCTAAACGCATAATGAGAACAACCGCTTGGAATGTAGTTAACATTTAAACAAATGACACATATGAGATCAAATCTCAATCAAACACCGACCGACAACATTTTGAAAGTTTAGAAAATGAACAAGTTTAGTCCTTTAACTTTCAAAACTTGTTAACTTCGACTGTTTATGAAGATGCAATTGTTTTCCGGCTTACGATCAGGATTTTGGGTAGGATAGACTCGAGTTCCAACATCAGTCAATCAAAAATAAACTAGAAGCAAAATCTTTTTGGCTTTTATAAAGTTTATATTAAAACACACCTAAAATCTTTTTGGAATTTTCATTTTTCAAATGTAAAGACGGAAAGCAATAAATAAATATATACAAAGATACAGAAACTGAAAGCAGTAAATAAATATTTGCAGACATTCTTTTTGTGAGTTTCGAGGGTAAGAGAATCATATCAGTGTATGGTCATGTCAAAACGCTCTTGTTGTTCTTTTAGTTAACATTAAGATAAGCATCCTATAACAATTATCGGTATTGTTGTCCACATAAGCTCAACTTATCATTTGTAATCATGGCGAGGGGATACGTTAAGGTATGATTTATACTTACCGACCGGTGTTCATCCATATCACGACACATTCCCGTATCAAGGTATGCACGAGAGTTCATCTTACCGGTGAGTATACCGATTATCATCTGTTTGACCGTATATGAAAATGTGAGTAACTCACTTATTTTGATTGAAAACATGCCCTATGTGATATAATCACTTATTGATAAGGAACTTGATTTTCAGATGCATGAGGGCACAGGAGCAAGTCCGTGAACAGGTCAGTACTTTCGTACAGCAGAGAGACAAACTTGACTCCCGCAAAGAATCTGTGATAAATTATCACTTATTTTGTGGGACATGTGATTGTTGATCACTTATTGAGGTCGAATGCAATATGTACACGTATGTATGGTATCATGGAAGATCTAGACTTGCGTCCCCGTTATTTTTCGGTAAAAGAAACAACCATGATACCCAGATGATAAGCAGCATAAAGACCGAATATCTCAGAACCTCGGCAATCTCTCAAACGAAATTTCGGTACTAAGACCATATGCCAATGAATGGTTCCCACCTGGTCTTCAGTCGATTTAAGATTTATATCACCCTGCACACTTTAAAATGATTGTGAGCCTACCGATACATCTTATATAGAGCTGCTTATCGCTTTTCATTTAAGGTTTAAAGAGGTTTCAACAGACCACTGATTTACTATCATTTTCTCTTTTTCTCGCCAGGAAACTCATTTTTGCTTTTCTTTTGTTTTTGAGTTTTGAAATTTTTCGATGTTTTTGAATTTTTTTTAAAATTTGGATTTACTCCCCCTAAAATCAACAAACTAAGATAAATTTTAAAAACACAAAGGTATTTACAAAAACAATTTTCCGATGTTGGTTTACTCATGTTTTACCTCAATGCCATTTACCAAAATTATTTTTTAATCAGAAAAGATTTCTCGAATTTTGGAAAAATGAGTTGGCACGTCGGTAAGCGGTGCGGACCATGACAACATTGACGAGTTTCATAGTGAAACAATCACGTGTGAGGTGATATTCGAGATCAACGTGTCTGGCCAAAGAGTGCTGTACGAGATAATAATTCACAAAGCAGCTTAAATATCGACAAGTATAGGAGAGATTAGAAATTTAAAACCGTATCCTGCAACTGCTTCGTGCATTGCAAGGAATCTGAGTGCTTTCCCAAACTGGATATCCACCCGGTGTAGATTTCAAATTCGATTTTGTAGCTACTGAAATCTCTTCACAGCAACAAGATCAGAAACCTTTGGGTCCGGCTGGTCTTCCACATTGCACCAGCGAAGGTCTTTGTCTTTCTCTTGAGAAGTAGTGTGCGGTTGTTCAATCCATACCAAGGCATCCGCACACCCGGTTGGTTTGTTCAACAAACACATTTTCTTCAATCACACCGCGTAGAAATGTACACTGCACGTTCATCTTGTTGATTTTGAACTTCAAACGTGCTGCAGGTGCATACATTTTGATTGAATCTATCCTGGGGACCCGATTATAGCCTTGAACAATCAAACTTTGAAATGATTTTCAATTTGTCGAAGCTTTCAATCTCTTTCGACAGACAATTCTGTCTTCTTTTCTTCTTCTCTCCATCAAAGGCAACAACTTCTTTGTCGCCGATCTTGTGCATGGACACTCCACTATCAACAATCCAATGACTATCGATAGATCCTCCTGGAACATCCTGCACACTCACTCAGAGATTAATTGGAGAGGGGGACCCAAGCCTTAACAGACTTGGGTCGTCCTTCATCATCGAGGATTGTAACTTCGATTTCCTGATGATTTTGAAACACAGCACCTCCCCCTGAAACAGTTACCGATTTTGGTTTCCAAATCTATTTTTGTTTTTCATTTTTAATTTCTAATTTAACAGACTTTGTTTGGACAACCTCTGGTTTCAACGCCTTTTCAATCACCTTCACATTTTTACGTCGTTGTTTTATTTCCTGTTCTTTAACAGTTCTTTTATCATGTTTTGGAGAAACAGGACGACATTGTGAGTGATCTTGTTCAGAGGGAGCTCTTTCAACAAAATTTGGTTTGGGCGAGTTTTTGCAGTCTTTAATGATGTGCCCAACCTTCCCACATTTGAAACAAATTCTCCTTTCAACAAACTTAGGAGAACCGGTTCGACTTTCACGTGTTGAACCTGTAGACCCAGAGGTACTTGCTCTTTCATCACACCCATTTGTATGTTGAGTGTAATTGTTTTTACTGTTACGTTTTAAAATCTTGACTTGTTGGATAAAATCGATGTTGGATTTATTTTCAAAAGTCTCAATTTTATCAGTACCTTTTGATGCTACAAACTTTACATCTTTTGCTTTCTTCTTGTAACGAGCTCCTTTTGATTCAACCTTAGCCTTTGGCTTTGGAGCTCGTTGTTGCTGTTGTTTACCCTTAAAAGCGACAGGTTGTTGTTTAGTCGGTAATTTTTGGTTCCCAAATTGTTTCCTTACTTCAGCTTTTGGAATAGGATCACACTGAGTTACTGAAACTCTCGGGATCGCTTTTCCCAAAAAACTTAGTTGTATTATCTTCAAACACTTTATCAATCAAGGATTGATTGACGTTTTTTATTGGAAAATCTTTGTCTGAATAAATTTTACTATCACCGACCAAAGTATACATCACGTTATCACTTTTAATGGTAGACACTGTCTCAGTGATAGGATCTATCTCTTGTTTAGCACCAGTTGATTGCACATCAGGAGTAGAAGGATCACACAGAATGTGATTCTCAAAAGGCACTTCTACTCCTTTTCTATCGTCAAGAGATTTATCCTCATCACTCACATCTGATTCATCATCCGAAGAATCATAGTCCTCAATGGTTGGAGGACTTTGATTTGAAGCACATGATGACTTTTCCTTGCTATCAGATGAGCCCTCCGATGAATTGTCCGTTTTGAACCCTAAGCCAGTTGTAACTTCCTCATAATCAAGAGGTACAGTTGACTCAAAACGCGGCATTTCCTCCTCATCGGGCAACTTGGTATAATCGTGTCTCAAAGGGGGTGGACACTTCCTATAACCAACGCCTTTAACGTTTCCCTTTAGTTGCTGAACGTCAATGATGTGATCAAGCACATATCGGGAGTTTGAGTAACTCTCCAATTTGAGCTTGATCGCTTCATGCTCACATTTCGCCACGGCTAGCTCTTTCTTTGTTTCCTCGATGATATTAATGTAGTTATTAATACCAATTTGTTTGTTACAAACAGTTTTTGTTAATTTGGAAACACTTTTCTTTTGGGTTTCAATAACTGTTTTAAACTCTTTTTCATTGCGAGCTAAGGCCATGTTTGCCTCCTTGCACTTTGACAGTTCAACAACTAAACTCTGATTGTGACTATGAACCGTTTCAGATTCACGTTTCAATTCAGCACATTCAAGTTTTAATTCTTCAAAAGCATGTTTAGCATTAGCACATTCATGTTTTAATTCTTCACAATCACTACATATGCTAGGAGTAGGAGGATCAGAATTTACCTGACTTGTCGAGGCCGAGACATTCGCCATAAAGGCAGTCTGATAAGAAAAATATCCATTTTCAGAATTAGAATCTCCTGCATTCGAGCTTTCTTCATCTGAACTCCCACTATAACCCGAGCTATCATCACTTTCAGAAAACTCTTCCTTGTGAACATGCTTGATGTGATTGATAATTTTTGCATAGCATGCAGTTCCACCTCCTTGATTATTATCTCCAAATTGTACAGACCAATCACATCCTTCATCAGCTTGAACTATCAATGCCCGGTTGGGGTTTGAAGGCCCTGACTGGTTGGTTTGGTTGTTAGCAGCTACTATCCCTCTTTCGTTGTTAGCTTGATTTGAAGTACTTGTTTGATTTTGGAAGGGATTTTGGTTGCCTTGTTGGTTGCCTTGTTTGCTCGGTCGCGTGCATTCACGTTTGAAGTGACCCTTTTCACCGCAATTAAAGTATGTGACAGCATCTTTATTGAACCCGTACTTCGTATCATTTTTGCCTTCCAACGAAGTTCTTCCAGTTCGAGTCATGAAATCCTTTGCCCTTCTAACTGCACTTGCAAATGCCCACTTGATATCCATTAACTCCATTTCATCCCTGTCTATTTGCTGATAGTCTTCGTTTGTCAAATTAATGTTGCCAATTTGACTTGCGACTAATCCGCTGTAGGCATTAACCATAGTAGTAAGAATTTCAATGTGATCCCGTGCAGCTTCTACACTCACTTTGGAAAGATTTGAAGTATCAGGTTTGTTACCATAGAAGGCTTGTTGTGGTTGGGTTTGTGTTGGGGGTTTAGAAAAGTAGGCAGTTGGATCAAATTGGGGTTGAGGTGTGTCAATTTGAGGTTTAGAAAAGTAGGAAGCTGGATCAAATTGGGGTTGGGGTGGTGCAACTTGAGGTTTTGGAAGATAGGCATTTATGTCAAACTGGGGTTGAGGTGTGGCTACTCCTCCAAAATAGGATCTTGGGTCGAAAGCATTTGACACATAAGCTGTTTGTATCTTTGGTTGCTGGCTTGTACTAGCAGTAGGAGCAATCCCTCCAAAGTACATCTCTGGATTTTGAGGGACAGGAATTAGTTTATCTTTTCTGATCTCTTCTGCATCCTTGTTCTCCAGCTTTTGAACAAACTCATAGATACTGACAGTATCCAATACACCTGTATGTTTTAACAACTCAATGAATGAGCTCCACTTTGGTGGTAGAGCATCAGCAAACCGTGCGACTATCTCCTGTGAGGATACAACAACCTTGTAAGAAATCAGTTCACTAATTAAATGATAAAAACGAGTAGTCATATCATTTAGAGTCTCATTCTCCAAGAACCGAAATGATTCAAACTCTTTCTTCAATAAATCATGGCGTATCTTTCTAGTAGCTGCATTTCCTTCTCCTCTCGCTACCAATGCATCCCATAAAGCTTTCGTGGTCTTACAATATGAGAATTGATGAAAGATGTCTCTGTGAAGTGCTTGAGTGAGAATAGCATACGCCTTCTTCTCCAGATCATATGCCTTTTTGTCGGCTTCTTGCATGTTATTGAAAGTTGTCACATTTGATCCTGCTTCTTCAAGAGCTTCACTAAATGCAGAGGTGAAGCACGTCCATAATTCTGTGTTTTGCCCTTGAACGTAATTATGGAAACGACCCTTCCATGATGGATAGTCGTTCATGTGATTCAGCTTTGGCGGGCGATTGTTGCTACCCGTCTCATTCTCACTAAGCAAAATATTTTGAATGCTCTGATTTTGATTCGCCACCATTGCCCATTGACTTGAACTTATTGACTGTTGTTGTTTAGGTATGGAACTCGTCATATATTCGGCCAACGACATCTGTTTTTGAGCTGGTTGTGGATTCGTACTCCAATCCCAAGGGCTTGTGCAGCTCATAGTTGATGTATGAATGATAACAACCTGATTAAATTACACAAATCAACCAGTAAAAAAAAATGAGTTACAAGTCAAAAAAAAAAATCGTCCAAGACTTGATGAAAACAAGAAGTGTTTTCGGCTGAGAAGTTGTAATTTCAACTTGATTTCGATTGATGTTTGATAAGTGATTTCGACAACAACACACTAAGTGTTTTCGGCAACAAGTGAATGATTTCGGTAACAAAAAGTTGACTGATTTCGTTGATAAGGATCTGATGTAACCGAGGCCCAAATAGAAGCCCAATTGTTTGTTGTGCGAGCCCAAACTCCTCTTGTGCGACTAAACAGGTCTTGTGCGACTGAATGTTATGTCTTGTACGATTCAATCTTGTGCGACTGTAAATGTTGTATGACCAGACTTTCTTGTGCGACTGACTTTCTGTTGGGCTCCCAGTTAACAAAACAGCCCAGGCCCAATTCTTGAATCCCAATGAGTCTTGTACGATTGAAACAAGTTGTGCGATTGAAAATGTTGTGTGATTATCCAATCTTGTACGATTGAAATCTTGTGTGAGTAATCAAACTTGTGCGATTGTCATATGTTGACTTTCAATCACCTGACACAAAGCAGACTTCTTTTCAATCTTCCACTTTCGGCTACACAAAGCCCCATTTACCAACCAAATGATGATGTCTATATTATAATCAAATCACAATTTTCAAAATACAAACAACTTTCACAAACACTTGATAAGATTAAAAAGGTGAAAACAATCAAGAACACTTTGAAGGTTCCTTGAATATGTGAAGAACACAACCCAGAAATATGAATTTTCCGGCAAACCGACAACTTTCCGAAACCCGTTTTTTCCCGAAACTTCACTAAAAACCAAGGTTTAACATGTGAAAATGAAAAATAAGATGGTTTTTGTAAGAACTTTCAGCAAAACACCAGAAATTTCGAAGTTTTAGACAAAATTTTCAGAAAAAAAATAAACTTCAAAAGTTCGAAAAACACCCGAAAACAACTCGGTTTTAACAAGGAGAAGAGCCAAGGCTCTGATACCACTTGTAGGTCCGGCTAGGGGAGGATCTAGTCGCCTAATCCTTGTTGTCAAACACACCCGGATGTGCGGAATCCAACCAGAGATGCAAACCGAGAAAGAAAGATGAACAAGAACACGAGAAGGAGACCGAGACTCAACGATTAACACCAATGTATTAATACTTGAAAACGATTACAAACCAATGTTTACAAAACAATTTTTGCAAACTCTCTAACAAATCTCTCGGTTCTCTCTTGTGCGATTGTGACTTCACTTGTCTGTTGCACCCTCTTGTCCACTCCTCACCACCGAAATCACTAAGTGATTTCGGTATATATATGTGTTGTGCGATTGGAGGTTCGGCCCATGTTGGTCAAAGCCCATAGAAAAGGCCCACAATACATGCATGCACGTACAGATCCAACTTGTTTCAATATTTGTGAAGTTTAGTCAAGATGGTGACATCATCATGACATCATCATGATGATGTGTCAAGCGGGAAACGTTCCCGACTCTCCGTGCTTCGCGTGTCGAACTCTGGGGCGCACGACGGAGGAATGTCGTGACGTCGGGCTTGAGCCGAACCTAGCCGGGTCGAACCGAATCGAGTTGAACCGAACCGAGTCGCGTCCACAAAATATGTATCAACACAATTACTCATTCAGTACTGAGTCAAGTAGAGCCTTGGCATGCATTACGGAGATTCTAGATCAATCGGGTGTAACACGAGACAGAAACTCCAACGACTGAGTCAGGTAGAGCCTTGACATGTGTTACGGAGCCTTAAATCGATCGTGTAGGGTAATAGCAGGGTTATAATACTTACAACGAGGCAGCGCTTAACTTATTACGGGGTATTAGGCTATAGCTTTAGCCTACAGAAGTTTTCAGAGAGAAGTTAGAATTCTGAACAATTGAAATGGCCGATCCTGGTCCCTTTTATAGCTGGTCGAAGGGCTACTCGCGCCCCGCGAGAGCCTGCTCTCTATCCTTCGCAGTCCGCGAGGGAACTTGGGTCGGTTTGAGGGTTGATGAGTCAGCGCGTAGAGCGACATGTGTCAGGACACGTGTTAGAAAGGGTGCCCAACAAGTAATGGGCCTCGCGCCCCGTGAAGACTTAGGCAAACTAGGTCGCGGCCCGCGAGCGACAAAGATTATTCGTTTTTCTTGATTTTTATTAATATAAAGGTTATTCGGGCCTGTTTCTCACCTACGGGGTGTATTTAGGAGCATTTAGGGGTGTTTCTCGTGGGTTGTTACATCCTCCCCACCTTTTTTTAAATCTCGTCCTCGAGATTTGGGCTACGATATCTCCTTGGGGTTATGTCACGTCTTTAAGTTAGTAAAAACAGTATATCAAGGTGTCTGAGATAAAATCAGAAGATGAATATAAAGATATAAATGGTTCCCAAAAATTAGTTTTTAGGAATTGATGTCATCTGAATGAGATGAAATGATGCAATCATTAAGGTGACTGAGTTTCACAAATCAAAAGAAAGATTTGGTAGTCATGAAATTCGAAATGCAACTAATAGGAATTGATATCAGAAGAGAACTTACTTTGATTGTCAATTGAGGAAGACTCTGTATCACTAATCTCAAATGAGAATAGAAGTACGAAAAAAATGATTTGTCAAATATCAAACCAGAAATCAGTGACATTTAAATGGCAGGGATACACCTAAAATACAATAGAATTTAGTGTATCATTGTCCTGATACATAGTTGTATCAAGACTACTTGAATGATGATTCGTATGAATTGATATGATTAGGGTTTACGATTTGCTCAGGCTACAAATTTATACAGACACCGCAAGGTGTTTGTAATGATTGAAAGAATTCGATCATTACGGTGACTGAACGAATTAACTGTTCTTGAAAATAACTGAAAGTTTCAATGAAGTGAATCTGGATATTCAAAAGATACGAGGTTCAAATGAAGTAATAAATGAATATCATTGGATTAACCAAATATGAAAGAAACGTTGGAGGTACATTGGAATAGGAATTTAGGTACTTTTATCTTAACAAATAATTGTATTAAGATTGGTTTAGGATAGTGAACCAACAGAAGATGGATAATTCACACCTTAGGTGTGAAAATGAAATGAGTTCAATTTCAAAGAAAACGCCACCACAAGGTGTCATGATTTAACAAATGATTTATTGGAATTGAAGACTTTAAACAAGTCTACTATGATTCAAACAAAGGAAGGGTTAGTTGAGATTACTTTGAATATGATGATCTCGATTCATCATATAGGATCTTGAATTGAATGTATATTGTGAACAAGTTTAAACAATTGAGTTTGGCTTTGGACATATTCCAACAATGGATATATGTATTGACAAGAAATGGTTACAATGAAAATCTGGTAAGCAACTTTGAAAAGAAAAGGAGTTTTCCAAGAAATCTATTGACTTGATATCAAAAGTCAATGTTTTTGCAATCATAGGGATTGTCAAAAATGAGTATAACGAAATATTTATTCGAACTTGTGAATAAATGATCTTTTGAAACAAAATTACATGCATAACAAGCAATGCATATGCAACATATGAATTTGTCAAGAGATGAGACAAATGAGTGTTGGCCTTATGAAAGAAAATAAAGACCTTTTATTTATAAACTTTGATTGGAATCAAAAGTCAACTAATACTTTTAGTACAGACAAGACGTACGGGTGCTTATGTTAGAATTTGCTATTGCCTTTGGTGTCGTAAATATTTATGCGTTCTTCTTAGCTTCATCCGGGTTTCTAGCCTTGTTGTCGGGTGCCTTAGATAGTTTCGGGCAGTAGGGATGGATATGACCTGGTTCTCCGCAGTTGAAACAGATGTTAGTTTTCCTTCTACATTCTTCCTTGGTATGTCCAGTCTTCTTGCAAAATTTACAGTGGGGTGTCTTCCTAAAATGGCGTTTCCCTGGATGCTTTTTGTTATAGGTGCTGCAGGTAGGTTGCGCGATTGCTGGTTCCATTCCTTTGTTTTCATAGGATTTGTTAGAGCGGAATTCCTTATAGGAATAACTATAGGTTGTGGTTTTCTTTCGTTTGGAAGATGGAGTTTTGATACGGATATCATGGTCTCCATTGAAACTAAGGCTAGGCTTGAAGTGATGAGTATGCTTACAGTGTATTGTAGGACTTTCGTTTATAGGCACAAAAATTTTAATAGCTTCAATGATCGAAGGTATGGTATTCGATATTCCTTGAGCTATTATATTATCTATAGTACTTTTATCCAAAGAATTTCCATTATTAGCCTGAATTTCCTGAATACATGCAATTTCCTTTGACATCTGAATTGCAAACATGTTCAGATATAATTATCATAGAACTACACAATTACTCAGGCACATTTTGTTGCTCATATTACATTAGCATAATTATAATTATACCTATCAGTATTATGCGTTGATAGATATATATTTATAGGTTACATATATACATATTGTATTTTAACATTTTCTTTTACTATAGATATTATCAATATATAAAGAAAGTATATATATTATATTATGTGCTGTTTCTTTCTTTTCGTAATAGCTTTCCTTCCTATCACCTCAGTTTAGTTATATTTTCAGAGCGCATGGCTGAATAGACATTCAGGATGTATGGTGGAAATTTTAGATGTGACTGGGGCTAGAATTAAGGGTCTTATATAAGATCCTGATTTTCCCTGTCATTAGTCCTACCATCGTTCCCTTGGTGCTAATACGGGTGTTCTTGGGGTTCCTTTTTGGGTTAAATGAGGTTAATGGTTTGAAAAATCAATTGGAGAGATTTTGGATACACATGTAGGTTTGTTTCTTCTGTTATATAAAAGCTTGTTTTTTACAGATGATATTTGTTCATTATATTGTATACACTATCAAGAAATCTTGTTTTGTATATGCATACGTATACAACAATTTCAATTTCCTATATATATAATACCAAATTATAAGAATCCAATTATATAACTAGTGGTATTAATTATTCTACTTATTCTCATAACTATATTCATACTTTTATACTAACAATAGTAATAGTATATTGAAATAAATTTCTATTAAATTTATTGAACATAATATTTTGGAATAAAAATGGTAGATAAATAAAAATATAAATTTTCTGACGATTCTACCTTTAATTAGAGGGTTGAATCATGTTGGTTGTAAAATATTAGAACGTCGATTCTTAATTTATTTATTTAAAGAAGTATTATAATGGTGTTTTCTAAGTCTTGATTCTTAATATATAGCAGGGGAGTAATATTCCTGTATTAGAATACATATAACTCGATTATAGTTTAAGAGACGAGTTAAATTATTAAAGAGTAAATTTCAAAGTTCGTCCTTTATGTATGTCTAATATATCAAAGTATGTCCTTTGTCTTTAATAACCTCAGAAAACATCCTTAATGTTTGAAAAACCAATCAAGTTATGTCCTTTACCCTAAACCTTGTTTGTTTTCCCAGTTAAGTCAGGTCACATGTGAAGCACATGAGGGTATATTGGTCATTTTACCCTAATACCTAAAAAAAAGAATTAAAAAGAATCTTTCTGTCTACTCTCTTCCTTTCTCTCTTTACACACTCTCTCTCTCTCTCCTTAGAAAAAACATCACCACAACCACCATAACCTCTCAGCCGCTACCATCACCATCACTGCCAAAACCAGCACCGCCGCCATCATCACCAGCAAATCGTCTTCACAACCACGACCATTAATCATGTTCAACAGATCTCAAACAAACTGAAACAAGACTCCAATCCTTCAACAGTAACCAAATCGAAATAACCAAATCAACACCGCAGCGGTGGTGGTGGCGATGACACAAATCGGCCGGTACCCGAACAAACCGAAACCCGAACAAACCGAAAACCTACCAAACTCAAACGGGTTGAATCGGTGGAAGCAAATCGGAAACAATCTCAACTTAACCAAACCCGAACAACTATCTTAACTCGCTCCAATCTCAACTTTCCCAACGGAGGCGTTCGGCGGAAGCAGATCGGAACTATGTGACGACACGGAGGCGTTCGGCGGAAGCAGATCGGAAACAACCACCGGAATCATTTGGTGACATTTGTTCTTCCAGCAAATCCGGTGTTGAGAACTACGCGGATCATCAACGAGCTTGAGGAAGATGTTGAGAACTACATCATCTGAGAGGTATGAGAAGACGTTTTTAGGTTCAGATTCGGTTTCTGACATTTTTGTAATGAAAATGGGTACAAAAACGGTTGAATTTTGAAGTTTTTGATCGGATTTGTTGATTTTGATGAAGGAATCGGATGAATATTGTGTCCGATTTGTTGAATTTAATAAGGAATGGGAAGAAGGTATGAGGTTAGGGTTGAATCGGTGGTGGTGGCGGGTGGGTTGTGGTGGAGGCGGCGGCGGCGGTGGTAGTGGGAGTGAGGTCCGATGGTAGCGGTGGTGGGAGGTGGTGGGAGGTGGCTCTCTCAGTGGGGTTTTAGGGTTTTTATAAAAGGATGGTAGGTAGAATGACATTAATGCCCTCATGTGCTTCACATGTGACCTGACTTAACTGGGAAAACAAACAAGGTTTAGGGTAAAGGACATAACTTGATTGGTTTTTCAAACATTAAGGATGTTTTCTGAGGTTATTAAAGACAAAGGACATACTTTGATATATTAGACATACATAAAGGACGAACTTTGAAATTTACTCATTATTAAATGGTAAAATTCTTAAGCTATTTCCTATCGATATATATGTTACATATATATATATATAGGGTATGATAGTGTACATTAATTCAGAAGTGTGAGAAGTGTATTATAACACTATATATAACACCATATAAACACCGTATAACACTATTTAACACCATATAACACCATATAACACTATGTAACACTATATAACACTATACATATAACAACCCTCCAAAATATTTCTGACACCCTTAATATATTTAAAGTGTCCCTATACATCTTAAAATACACCCCGTATGCGAAAAACGAGCTCAAAATACCTTATATAATTAAAAATAAAATAAAAACAAGATTTTAACATCGCTCGCGGGCCGCGAACATATTGGAGGTAACCTACGCGGGCCGCGACAGCTCAGAGTCTGGGCGATGTTGGATCGTTGTTTGACCCGATTGAGTCGTTCAGAAGAGTTGTAAGTCCAGTTCAAAGGCGGAATCAGAGAACTAGACACCGAAACAGCTTGATACTTTAAGATCTGTCAATTATATTGCTTTTAACAATGTTTACAACCTGACAGAAAACCGGCAGCACTTCGTTACACTTTCAGAGGTCGCGTGCCAAATGAACTAACAAAGCCCCTATTTATACTAGTGTTGATTTCGCTCCAAGGGACATGCCATATAAGCGAAATCAGCTGTTATGATTTCGCTTATATGTCATGTACATTAAAGCGAAATCAGCTCTTTAACTTCTAATCTTTGACTTTCAAACTTTGTGCACTGGATAATCTAACCTATCCTATTTCAACACAAGATACAAGACGAAGTCAATAGACGTAATGCACTAACAGACTCCCCCTCGGATATTGACGAAGTCTTCAGTGACTATTCTCTGTTAAGACACATCTTCAGTCTTGATCATTCTGTCTTTTCTTTCAAGTTGTAACAATGTAAGCATCCATCAATCTTTCTCTTCTTCTATCAGCTTCAGGCTCCCCCTTTCATCAAGCTTCCGTGCTTTGGGATCGACACCTAGCTTTCCATCTACAAGCTTCTCTTTGCTTCAAGCTTATCTTCAGACTCCCCCTTAGACTCTGTTCTCGGGATCGTAGTCTGGACTATCTGCAACACTCAAACATCTATAAATACAATGTTTTCGTATTATCAATCAAATTCTCTAATCCACTTCCCCTATCAACAAACTTTACAGATTTGGCAGCATTAAAGAATCCAACACCGTCACAGTTTATCATCCAAGTTCAAGTTAATAACCTTGGAGATATCACAAACTGTTTTTGAAATTTTTGATTTTAATTCAAGTTTCAATTTAATGAACTTGTTTTATTTTCAGAAACACAATCAGCTTACTTAGATTTTGAAACTCAACAATTCAGATATTAGTTGTCGAAAATAAAGCAGAAATCAAAATCTTTTTGTATTTTCTGAAAATATAAAGCAATAAAGAAATATGTACAAACATATTTACAGACAATATTTTTGTTTGAGTATGCGTCAGAGAATCATATCAGTTTTTGACAAGTCACAAGTACCGTTGAGCTTAAAATCACATTATGCATTAAACAATTCACTTAGATTGTCGATATACTGATCCACATTATGTATTAAGAACTTAAACCTATTCATGTGTCCCACCTCTTGAATATACTCCCGTATCCAGAATCCCAATAATCAGTCTTACAGGTGAGAATACTACAAAGATATCTGTATATAAATTAGGTATGCGAGGGCCGAGGGATCTCAGGTCGATACTTCCGTATACGCAGAGAGATATCAGCTTCGACTTTACGGTATGTCCCCTTTAGAGGATCTTTTTGCTTACAACAGCAGCGACTATCAATTTTATTGTTTCATCGGCATGCTGAGGGTTTAATGCTATGTTTCAAGCATTGCAGAAAGTATTATTCGAGGACTAGGTCAGAACTACCGTTCAGCAGAAGTCCCAGAATAATACCCCAGACATCATTGAGTATAAAGACCTAGTATATCAGATTATGAGACCTTTCAAACGAGATTTCAGGGGTTACCTATATATCCAAGTAGTGTTCCCCACAAAATAAGCAAGTTTGAATTTAGGTTTATATCCCGAAAAAGTTTACTAAATGTATAAAAATCTACCGACACATCCACGGTGAGATCATTTAACACATTTAAACATTCCATATCTTTAGCGTACTGTAACCGTCTACTGATGTACTATCATTTCCTCTTTTTACGCAAAAACTCAATTTTTGAATTTTATCATGTTTTTGACTTTTTCAAATTTTCAAATGTTTTTGTATTTTCTAACAATATTACTCCCCCTAAAATGCAAAACCATTTAAAGAAAATTTGACAACCAACACTGATAGCTTTGTCTCGCCATCCATTTTCTGCTAAAAGTGTACTGATTTGCAGAAAATCTAACATACCCCCATGATTTACAACCCATTGATCTTAACAGTTTGAAAACCGTTTTTCAATCTGATGAAAGTAATCATGTTTGTTCAGCCGTGAGGGTTTCGGCATATTCAATCAACACATATTTTTGTAATTTTTTTAATATTTGACAAAAATTAAAAACAAACATATTTTTGGTTTTTCAAAATTTTCAATTTTTAGGGTTTTTGAAATATTGTTTATTTATGTACAAAAAACATATAAACTTCCTGTTTCAACCAACACAGGATCCAGCAACCTCCTCTCCTTGTTGTTGTGCCAGGCTGCTCCAAGTTCCATTCTTACAATCTTCAGATTTGTTGAGCACCTGCACATTCAAACTACTTGAGTACTTGAACAATTTAGCCCAGGCCTGTTGAACCTTAGGCATTTCAACACAACAATTTTCATTCAATGCTGGAAATTCTTTATCATTTTTCACAAAAACTTTCTCAATTTTAACTTCAATTTTCTCATCGTTTACCAATTCAACATGTTTCTTAACACTCCATGTTTGACCTTTTGGTGTTCCTCGTTTGTAAAAATGTGAATCTTTTTGAACATTTTGATTTTGAACAACAACTCTTGGTTTCCAAAACTCTTGGGGTTTTGTCATATCAACAGTTGTTTTCCAACTTTGTGTTGTTCTGAATCTGGGTGTGTGAGAATTCCAGGTCTGTCTAGAATCGAACCTGTTCTGGTTTGATTTCCAATTTTGATTTGAAGCAAACTTGTTTGTATTGAACCTCCAAGTTTGTTTCGAATCAAATTTGGTTGACCTTTGTCTCACATTCTCAGATTTTTGTTTCTCAGCATCAAACTTCTTTTTGTCAACATCCACAGATTTTAGATTAAGACACTTGCGTGCAAGATGTCCTTTTTGATCACATTTGAAACATGTTCTCATGGACACATCTTTGACCTGTGGTTGTTGCTTTTTCTTTTGAGCAAAAAACTCATCATTAGACTGTCTCATTTTGAGTTCTTTTTCTTTTTCTAAACTGCCTCCTTGAACAAAACTCATTTTTGCTTGAAAATTCGGCGTCTCATTTTTGTTCCAATGTTGTTTCTTCTTATAACCCAACCCAGCCTTCATGTTCTTCTTTTTGAAACCAGGTTTGGTATACGAACCTCTATGACTCTTACCAACAAACTTTGAAATCTCAGACTTCTCAATCTCAATCATTTTGAAAACTTTATCAACCTTTTCTGAAATCACATTCTGAATCGGGAATACAACATCTAAGAACAATTTGTCCGATCCAATCATGGTATAAACCAATCCTTTTGAATCATCATTCAAACTTTTCTCGGATTTTGTGTTTTTCAGATATCCATCATGAAGATTTCCTTCATCTTCATCCTGTGATTCAGATTTACCTGTATCAACTGACTCTTCTTTCAACACACTTTCAACGACTTTACCTACCACCTCTGAATCATGAGAATCATCAGATTTGGAATAGGTTATGTCAATGTTGTCTGGCAATTGATCTACCATGTTGAAAGCTTTTTCGACCTTTTCCTCATCATAAAATGCAAATTTTCCCGGTGGTGGAACTTGATGAAACTCTGAGCCAATGCCTTTCTTGTTCTGCTCAGACTCACCATCACCCGGTTTTATATTGAAAATTCGTTCAAGCACATATGACGACACGTGATAACTCTTTAACTTGTTGTTATCCTGTTCTAAATCAGCAATCTGTCGCTTCAACTTAGCAACATCCTCAATATAAGAATTAACAACACCTTGTTTTATAGCATACATTCGTTTAAGCTCTTTAGTTGTTTCAGACATATAATTCATTCTTGATTGAGCATATTTCATTTCATCTTTAATTTTATCATATGACTCTTTCGTAATGTGATATGATAATTTCATTGAGTCATATTCCTTTTTCATTTCTTGACAAGCAATTTCCTTTTGTTCACATTCATTTGTCATTTTCAAAACATTTTCTTTCAAAACTTCATTTTCTTTCTCTAATTTGTTACATTTTTCTAAAAGTTTTTCATCATTTTCTTTAAAAACCTTTTCTTTTTCTAACATCTCTTTGCATTTTTCTTTGAAAATGTTTTCAATTTTTGTGAACTCAAAATCTCTTGTTCTAAATTGCTCATCTTTTTCAGTACAAGCTCTGCACGGTTCCATGCATTTCTTGCACTGATCAATCAGTTTCAAATTTTCAGAATCAGAATTAACCTCAGTGATTGGCACTTCGGTGTTTTCAGCAACCTCTGTCTGCTCAGCAACATTCTGCTTTTCTTCAACACCGACTTCATCACCAACATTATCAGCTTTCTCATTCTCATTCTTTTCTTCTTTCTGCACCTCTTCTTCAATCTGCTGTTCTTCAGTCACAGCTTCCTCTTTAACCTCTTCAGCAGTTTTCTTCAGATTGTTCACTATTTCTTCAACATTCTTCTTCATTCTCTCTTTGTCCCTTTTTCTTAGACATGATAACATGGCATATCTGATATCCTTTTCATATCTCTTAGCGTATGTGTCATCTTTCAATACTCTTCTATAGTATTCAGCTCTTAACGGGACTGTAAGAAGAACATCATCGAAGATTATGTCTTTCTTGGGAACAACCGGTTCTCCTTCTCTGTTATAGTAGCATTCTCTCTTTTTGTCCCATCTTTTGCTACCGACAGCCATCTCATACTCCTCCTGCATATCATCCATTCTGTTGTAGACCACATTTCTTTCTCTGTAAGTCTTCTCACTCAAGATTTCTTCTCGAGTTTTTTCTTTGATCTCAACTTTTTCTTCATGAATTTCAGAAGTGACTTTATCTTTGTTTTCATCTTGAATCTCAGTAACAAGAGCATAATGTTTATTTAATTCTTCCTGTTTGGCTTCAGCTTTGAACCGTTCATCAACAATGTCATCTATTGGAAGAACCTCACTCCAATCATATCCTTCATCCTCGTAAATTACAGCATAAGCTCTTGATTTTTCTTTCGGTTTATCTTCAATCAACTTTGGCTCTTCTCTGCTTCTATGGTAGATCGCCTTTCGATAATAGTCATCGTTGAACGGATGTTCATTTCCACCAACTGCAGAATTAGTGCATTCTCTCTTGAAATGACCTTTCTGCTTGCATTTGAAGCAGGTCACTTTGGATTTGTCAAATCCAAGCTTTGTTGAAGCACCTCCAAGCGATTGTTTTCCAGTAATCTCCATATACCTCTGAGCTCTTCGAATACAACTAGCTAAACACCAACGGATGTCAATGAGCTCCATCTCTTCCGGATCAATCTGGTCGTAGTCTTCTTTGGTCAATTCGGAATTTCCAATTTTTCCAGCTACTAGACCTTCATATGACTCCAGAACAGATGCAAGGAAACTCATTTGCTGCTTCGCTGCATTTATGCTCATTGCAGGAGAATTCTTCAGTTTAAGAGCAATGTTGCACAGAATTTCTTTAGATTCATCAGAATTTGTCTTTGAAGATGAATGATATCCAGAATGATGACTTGTTGACGTTGTTGGTGGTTCTTTCATCTTCTCACCACTAAATGCTGTTTTTGGTGAACCAACGCCTTTATCAGAAATCACACTGCTTTTGTAGTACAAGCCAACGTTCTGTTGATGTGAAGAATCAGTCATCTTGTTTTGCTTTTGTAGTTCCAGATCATGACTTTCAATCTTTTCAAACAAAACATCAAGAGTAATATTATCATATGAAGCATCATTTTTTAAGATAAAAACAAACGTTTGCCACTGATCAGCTCGTGGTAACGCTTCAATCACTTTATCAATAAGTTCCTCTTTTGTTTTCTCAATTTTAAAACGTTCAAGTTCGATTTTAAGATGACAGAATCTCTCAATCATTTGCCTCACCGACTCTCCTTTTATGTTATCAAACAGATCAAATTCTTTCTTTAATAAAGCTATTTTGTTTTTTCTAATCTGTTTCCCCCCCTCAGCTTTTAGTCGTAAAGCTTCCCAGACAGACTTAGATGACCCATTATGATTTAGCAGTGCAAAGATGTCATTTCTGATTGCTGACTGGATCAATGCTATCATTCTCTGTTCAGCTCCAAATTCAGCTTTATCTTCTCTAGTAAACTTCTTGAATACAAGATCTTCGCCTTTATCATCTTTTGGTTTTTCATATCCATACTCCAGGCAAAACCAGCTTTCATGAGCATACGCTTTCGCCCAGTTGATAAAACGTTCTTTCCACCAGGTATAATCTTCGATGCTTTCCAGAGTTGGTGGCTTTGAGTGAGTTCCGTAAAAGTTATCATGCTTGATATTCTCATTGAGCGCCTTCGTGATGGTTTTTGGTGTAACATTTGTAGCCTCAGACGATTCGGTTGCGAACGCGTTGTAAAACGTGTTGAAGAATTCCTCAGCCATTATGAAAACCTGACAAACAATCAAACAAATACAATCAGTACAATCAATATCAAATAAATTGTAACAAACTGACACTTGATCGACTTGAAATAATCTTGACACGACAACGTTCACTTTCAATTCATCTGACACTCGAGTGAAATCGGACTTTGGTCCACTGAAGTGAAATCAGGTTGAACCCTATAAGCAAAATGACATGTATGCCATTGAAACGAAATCAGGATTATAGATGTCCTTAAAAGCGAAATCACTTGTATCAGGTTGACATTGAAGCGAAATCAACTATAGGACCCTTGGAGCGAAATTAGGTGTATTGGATGGTCCTTGGAGCGAAATCAAGTGTATTGGATGGTCCTTGGAGCGAAATCAAGTGTATTGGTCCTTTGGAGCGAAATCAGCAAATGTCCTAGGAGCGGAATTAGATGAAAATATGACCTTTGGAGCGGAATTAACTATGACATAAAAGCGGAATCACCAATTGTCCGTAAAAGCGAAATGAACTCCGAAGCCAATTTAGTCCATTTTTAGTTCGAATTTTGATGTGAAACTTTCCAGGCTTTATCTATGTTCAATTTTACACACATTGTGAAATTTTGATCCGATTTTGACCGATAAAATTCTCTAAAATGATAAAAGAAGGTGTAGAAGTCAGAATATAATCGAAATCAAGCTAAACTCTTCTTCACTAGCTCTGATACCACTTGTTGGATCGTTGTTTGACCCGATTGAGTCGTTCAGAAGAGTTGTAAGTCCAGTTCAAAGGCGGAATCAGAGAACTAGACACCGAAACAGCTTGATACTTTAAGATCTGTCAATTATATTGCTTTTAACAATGTTTACAACCTGACAGAAAACCGGCAGCACTTCGTTACACTTTCAGAGGTCGCGTGCCAAATGAACTAACAAAGCCCCTATTTATACTAGTGTTGATTTCGCTCCAAGGGACATGCCATATAAGCGAAATCAGCTGTTATGATTTCGCTTATATGTCATGTACATTAAAGCGAAATCAGCTCTTTAACTTCTAATCTTTGACTTTCAAACTTTGTGCACTGGATAATCTAACCTATCCTATTTCAACACAAGATACAAGACGAAGTCAATAGACGTAATGCACTAACAAGCGAACCCCTAGGCCGCCATGTGGCAGCCTTGTGTCACGCCTAGTGGCCGAATCAGCACAGCTAGGGCCAACCATAGCTGGCCTCGTAGGCCGCAAAGCCCCTGGAGGATGTCTACGCGGGGCGCGAGGGAGTCCGAGATCAGCACTATAAATAGATGGCTTCGACTGTTCATTTGAATTCGTCCCAAAATCTCTCTCTCTCTCTCAAATTTCTATATAGTATACACTATACTCGGGCATAATACCCCCCTAAATAACAAAGTTCTGCCTCGTTGTAAGTATCATAACCCCCGGTTACGTATTAGATACGCTGCCCGATTGATCCAGGGTTTCGTAACGGCTGTTGTGGTTTTGCCTGACGTAGTCGTTGGAATGCCGTCTCGGGGAGGGTATTACTAATGTAAATATTAGGTTATTATACTAACGCGTGTGCATTTGTGTAATTAATAGATAATCACCAGGAAATCCTTAAGGAAAACCCTAAGACAACAAAGTAAGCAATCCTTCTTTTAGTAAACCCTTTTTTGTGAGTAATCCTTCTTTTAGTAAACCCTTTTTTGTGAGTAATCCTCCTTTTTGCAAACTGTTTTTACAAAATCTCACTTAATTGATGATATATTAAACAGTGTTTGAGTATTTGTATTCTACAATTATCGTCGGTATGTTGGGGTTTTGTATACAAAATTTGTTACTACATTGTGAGTAGTAACATGACCACAAGTCGGGTTGACAGTACCGTGGGTGGTAATTAAAGTAGATGGAAACAAATGTAATTGCGCGACCGCCCTCAATACTATACAATGGTTTTACTTAATTTGATTAAACTGGGATTCACTCACCAGTATTTCCCGCTGACAAAATGTTTTTAAACGCGTTTCAGGTAACAAAATGTGAAACCAAATAGAAGCCAGCTGGAAAACACTTAAGGCTTGGAAAACTGGCTATAAAGTTACCTAAAATAAAGAGATGTTTTATTTAAATAATATAGGGTTTATGAAAAGTTGTCCTCTAAAAAAGAAAATATGGAATGAATTGATCGTAAATTATCGGATTTAACTACCCCTTTCCTTTCTAGCTATAAAAATGCGTGTACTTAAAACTTGGGATTTTCCCACGTGTTTAATATTATAAAAGCGTGGTATTTTACTCTGATAAAATATTTCCTAACTATGATCCTGATGGAAATTCCGCTGCTAAACTGATAAACACCGATACCACTGAAACTGGCCGCCGCCGCCCGTTCCCGGGTAAAGAGGGGACGGGGGTTGGGACAGAAGGTGGTATCAGAACTAAGCCACTGATTTAGCCACAGAAGTGTTCCGCTGACACCAAGATATTATTCAAATTGTTAGGAAATAAATTACGGAAATATGTGCATATCTGTATGTTATTGTTGTGTGTTATTTGACTATTTTTTAGTTTACAATATGAGCGACCAAGGACCTTCCGACGCCTACCGTCAGTTGTGCAGCTCACCTAGGAGTGAAGGCACCTCTTCACAGCCTACCCTCTCATGGTATTCAGCTGATAATGAAGATGGGATATTCGTGTTTAAGGCTTAGTCTGAAGAGCCATTCCCTCCTAAGAAGAGAGGATGGTTCAGTAGAGGAGCGCATGAACGTAGGAAGAGAATGAAAAAGTTACAACACCAGCGAGTATTAGCAGCCGCTAATAGAGAAACAGATGCTCACACCCATGGTATGCTCAATAGGAGTTTAGCAAATTTCCATATCCTAGCAACCACAGCTGCCGACCCAAACCTGGAACAATTCATAGCACCCCAGCCCTTACCGTTGTTCCCCACACAGCCAATGGAAATTGAAAATAACCCAGAAAATCAAATCCTAATGCCTGATTTCAACCCAACTGAGATACCTAGGATACCAGCACCCAATCCCTTAGACCCAGAGTACTACCCTTGGGTTGATGACCATAGAGATTACCAGCAACGTTACCCAATACCAGAAGACGAACCCATGCCAAACCTAGCAGCCTACCCTGACTTGGACCCTCTAGATCCCTACTATGATAATGACCAATACATCAGGGAAATCCTAGAAAATCCTTACCCTTACCAAGAACCCATGCCCCAGTTCCCAAACCCAATACCAGCTCCTGCACCCCCAATGAGTGTAGAGAATGTGCAGGAAATCTGAATCTTTGGTGAGGAGATTTTAGAAGGAAGCGATAGAATGAGGCAGATAGGAGAACGACTCGTCTGGAAGTATAACGAGCGTAATATGGAATTCTAGATGAACCCATATCAGTGATGGTGATAGTAATAATAATAATAATAATAATAATAAAATAATAATGATATATAATATGTGTGTATGTTTGAAAAAAAACTAGACAATATCTACTGATGCCTAATAGTATTGTAATTTTAAATTCCAGTTCCAGTTTGTATTAGATGCATAATATATAAGAAAGAGTAAGTCGCAATGTTCGACGATTTTGATCAATATGCGTGTTATGTGATCGTTTACATTAAATATTATCTTATGATATTAATACATGGTAAATGTTTAAAATTCAGATGGACAACGAAGTGAACCAGGAAAACCAGAGTAACAATAACCCGAATAACGATAACACAAACAACAATAATAATGGAAACCAAGTGGATAATAGTGCCATCCAACACATAGTGGCACAAGGAATTATATATGCGATGCCATATATTATCCAAACAGTTAGGGAAGCTGATAATAAAAGTAATAATGGCAGTAAGCAACCCACTGAACTTGAACATAGCGTAAAAAATGGACCTGTACTTCAAGTGCCCATTCCCAAAAGAAGAAGAACCATGTCTTATGGTTGTTCTTATAAAGAATTCTGGTCCTGTAAACCAATGGAATTCTCAGGCAATGAAGGGGCCATTGCAGCTCTACGCTGGATAGAAAAGACTGAGGCAGTCTTAAAAATAAGCAAGTGTGCGGAAGAGGATAAGATAATGTTTGCCTCCAATATGTTTAAGAACTCAGCTTTAGAATGGTGGAACACTATCCTCCAGTCTAGGGGAAGCGACAGGGTTTACAATATGGAATGGGAGTAATTTAAGAACATGGTGGAAAGAAAATTCTGTCCTCCCAATGAAAAAGAACAGATAGCAAATAAATTCCTAAACCTAAGAATGCCTGGAGTGGATAGTAAAGGTTACACTACACTATTCTTTGAATATGCTAGAATAGTGCCAACCCTTGCATCACCAGAACCAGTATTAATCTCCCGTTACATCTGGGGATTAATCAGTGAGATTAGGCATGTAGTCTAGGCAGCTAGACCTCAAACTATAGAAGAAGCTGTAGAACTAGCAAACACCTTGACTGATGAATTAGTACGTACACGAGAAGAGGACCAGAGGAGGAACCTAGCTCAAAGGCTTATCCAAGATTCTGTTATGGAAATTCCAACCGTGGGAAAAATGTAGGTTCTACCTCTGCACCTTATTGTAAGGCTTGCAAGAAGAAGCATTCAGGTAAATGCTCCGCTTACTGCAATTCCTACAAGATATCAGGACACAAGGAAGAAGATTGTAGGAAGAAACCTAATAATGGATTGTGATTCAACTATGGAGAAAAGGGTCACATCAAACCAAACTGTCCAAAACTAGCTCTAGCCATGAACAACAAGACTACCAAAAAATGCTAGAGCATTTGTTCTGACTGCAGAAGAAGCCAAGATGATTCCGGACGTGATAGCCGGTACGTTTTTAGTTAATGATGTTTTTGCTAAAGTATTATTTGACTCTGGTGCAAACCAAAGTTTTATTAATACTTCGTTTTGCAAACTTCTTAATCAATCATTAACTAAACTTCCACAAGAATGCTTAGTAGAGACAGTAAATGGAGAAACCATTAAGATTTCTGAAATCTTAAAGGGAGCAAGAATAGAATTTTTAAATTAAGAGTTTATTGCAAACCTTTATCCAATGAATCTGGTAGGATTTGATGTTGTATTAGGAATGAATTGGTTAATAGCCAATAAAGCCAGTATTTTATGTGATCAAAAGTTAATTCAAGTAAATTCACCAAGGGGTGAAAAGATCACAACTAAAGGAGATAAGCCATCTAGATCTACAAAATTCATCTCTGTGATGAAAACAACAAGTTATATAAGAAAAGGATCATTAGTGTATTTGATTTCCATAATCACTAACACCAAAGGAAAAGAATTGAAAGATATTCTAGTAGTATCCCAGTCTCCGGGTGTGTTTCCAGAAGAACTACAAGGATTACCGCCAGACAGAAAAGTTGAATTCAGAATCCAACTACTACTAGGAACAGCACCAATTGCCAAAGCCCCTTATCGTTTGGCACCCGCAGAAATGCAGGAACTGAAGAAACAATTAGACGAATTGTTGGAGAAATGATTCATACAGCCAGGTTCATCGCCATGGGGAGCGCCGATCTTATTTGTTAAAAAGAAAGACGGATCAATGCGAATGTGCATTGATTACCGTGAATTGACCAAGGTCACGACTAAAAATCGGTATCCATTACCGAGGATCGATGATTTGTTTGATCAGTTGCAAGGAGCTCGATTTTTTTTCCAAGATCGATTTACGCTCAGGATATCATCAATTAAAGGTACAGTAAGAGGACATTCGTAAGACCGCATTTAGAACAAGGTATGGCCATTATGAATTTACTGTCATGCCATTTGGTTTAACCAATGCCCCAGCCGCATATATGGACATGATGAACCGAATATGTAAGCCATATTTGGATTAATTCATAATTGTCTTTATAGATGATATTCTCATTTATTCTAAGAATAAAGAGGAACATGCTAAACATTTGCACGCACTTCTAACTTTATTAAGGAAAGAAAAGATTTATGCTAAGTTTACAAAATGCGAATTTTGGTTAGAACAGGTACAGTTTCTCGGACATTTAGTTAATCATGAAGGAATTCATGTGGACCCCACCAAGATCGAAGTTGTTTTGGTCAAAAATTACCGAAGCAATTTAGTGATCAAATTAGTTAAGTGAGGTAGTGTCCTAAAAAGTGTGTTGGAAATATGCTGGTTATGTTGTTTGTAAAAACAGGTGTCAGGATACGGCTCAGGATGTTGAGCTGTATCGACGATCAAACTATGAGCAAAAAGTAAAGGAAACGACAC